>JAOUZG010001231.1:102685-164800 GCA_026289955.1 Argiope argentata
TTACAATTATAAAGTGACTATCAAGCTAAAGAACTCGAATTGTGTTATGTATAAATCAAAACACAATATGGGTTTCACCTTTTTCCCACAGAATCTTTGTGATATTATCAAGACTTTCTTATTTAAGCTCGTAACACTTGCATTTAGTAATTTTATTTTTTTATAATACTCCTTCTACGTGTTTTTATCAATTCTAGTTTCACAGAAAATTTTGAAAGGAAAAAAAAAACATCCTATATTTCTTATATAAACATCCTTTTTTCCTAACATCCTAAACATCCTTTTTTTCAGAAAGAGGAAATTGAGTATCTTTAATGTTGTAAGACACGAAAAGAAAAGTAATTTCTTTTCATTATCACCCTCGGATATTATATTCACACACTAGGCTTTCATGTAGCTTGTCTTTTTTGGTTAACCTTAATTCGTTTTACATGAAACATTGCTTCTAGTAGCAAAAATATTGTTTTAAAAATATTTTTAATAAAAACTTTTCAATGCCTGAAAACAGAAAATATAACAAGATTTGCTTATAATCAGGACAGAAATGTTTTTTTTTTCTTTCTAATGGAGGATTTATTAATGCTGTTCTTTCTGAGTTGTGGTGCATAATATTTTCTCCCTTTCTTTAACATTGATTTTCATTATCGTTAGATTCTTTCTCGATTTTTTTTTCTCGATTTTTATTATCTGAATTCTGTGAAACATGCTTTTTTAAAATCTAAGAATTTTCAAGAAGAAACTAAACTTTTTTTATGGCTATATTCTTGAAACATTTTTGAAGAAGTTGTTATTATGAAAGCATAGTAAAAAATATTTTTTTCTAATATTTTATTACTTCTGAAGCTCTTTTTGTTATTACAATTCTAAATGAATTGAAAATAATTTTTTAAGTAAAATAATTTTTACATGAAACAAAATATATAAAATTAAACCAACGACTAAAAGAAAATAATCAAAACATTTATTTTTATTAAAATAATAAACTTTCCCTATAAATGACTTTTTTTTTAAATTTTACTTTACAACCACTCGCTTCAAATGTTGTGAAGATACTGTTTCTTTTTAAAAACTTAGTATTAAAATAATTTCATTTTAATGCTGCAGCTTTTTAACTGCTATATTTGATGTATGCTTTTGCATCATTTTTTTATAATTAGTATAACCACAAAAATGAGCTTTTAAAGCAGTTAAACATAAAAACAAATAAATTTCCCATGAAATAAATCGAATTGTGTTTCGAGTCTTCGGGATTTGGCGATAATTAGGAAACATAAAGAAGTGAAAAATGTAAATCTTTTATTTGGATAGCAAAATAACCTGTATTGATTCACTTTTTACTGCAGTTCAGTTTGACAAAATCTGATAATTTATTTCTGACTCCAAAAATTCATTTTTTTTACATTCTTCTTTTCTGAACTCTTGAAACTCCTTTTCAATAAAATTATTTTTAAATAAATAATAAAAGAATTCTTCATAAAATAATTCTTTTGTTAGTTTTGATAATTTTGAAAAAGAAAAATACAATAATTTTCATACAATTTTAACTTCGTTAGATACATAAAATAACTTTATGTTTAATTTATTGGTTTATTTTACAAGCAATTTAAAAAATGTGAATACATTTTTTTTCACTTTTGGAAATGAATTAGAAAATGTTTAAATTTAATAGTCTGTTTAAAATTTCAGTCGTATTTCTTAATTAAAAAAAGTTAAAATCTTGTTGCAGTCAAATATTTAATGATAAAAACTATTATTTTTTAATTAAAGATTTTACAGTTCCATTATTTATTTAAATTTTCTAATTATTATTATGATTCTTCTTATTTTTTATTTTCCATATGTTTCCATATGTTGTTCATATTTAAATAAGTTAGCAAATCAAATTATAAAATAGCTCAATTATTTTATTATTCGGTTATAAAAATTATATAAATTGTAGTTATTAAATAACTTTTCAAACTTAATCTAAATCAAAATATTAATTAAAAAATCAAACATGGATATAGCCATTCTATATGATATACGGGCAAATTCGAATTGAGTTAAACTTTTATAAAATATATGCTGGTGAAAATTGCTTGGCTCTTTTGAAACATATAGTCAACCAAATTAAATCTTTAATATGTTTGGTGATAAAAAGTGGAAATTTGATTTTTCTTTTCCTTTTGTGATTTAATTGCTGTATGTTTTATAGCTAACGGGATTTTTGATATCTTTCGAAAAAACTTCCAAGCACACCACAGCAATTGCAATGGGGCTATTCATGCCAATGTGCGAGAAGTTATGCGAATTATTTGAAGTATTTCCGAGTTATCGGTCATCAGTTTTTTTTTTAAATTTTACGATCAATTTCTAAAATGGATTTAAATAAGATAGTAAATTCGGAAATTTAGCAGATCCGCCCCTACTTATTCATATTCATATGAATATCTTATTTATTGTAGTAAATAAAACAATTATATTTTATTACTTGATAAATAATAATTTTTTTCTATTTTTGAATTGTCTCGGCAGTAAATGTTTTTACTTTTGAAAGTCTAAAGTTTGAAATCACACAAGAGATTTTGACAAGAATGTTATCTCAAAGGAATCTTTAAAGTCTATCAGTAATAACAGTTTCAAAACAAAATAGACGTGTAAGTGAGTACCGGCTACAGCATAAATGCTTGCCGAAAACTTAGAGTGATTCACATATTCTGATTACATTGTCGGTAAAGCAGATAAAGAATATCTCCTCAGAATTTCAGTTGTCTTTGCCAGCAACAGACTCGAAATAATTTATCACAGGACGTATCTCAGGAAGTTCCTTTTCATCTGCAGTCGGCTGTCCTGAAATGTTATTTAAAATAGACTGAAATGAAATGCGAAATGTTCAAGGATATTTAGTCTTTTTTGTGAATTATTGATATGCCCAAATATATTTATTTTCTCAAGGGGTTACATACATTTTAAAGAAATCAGTTTAACAGTCAAAAATTATATTAGCTTCAGAAATTTGAAATTTTTTAAAAAACGTATCCACTTTTGTAAATAATGCTGAGTGCCCAATAAAACAAAGTTCAGTCTATAACATTTACAGACAATTAAAAAAGTAGAGAACAAATAAGAATTATAAATGAAATATTGACTAAAAGGACACAATGATCACAATGAAATGCAAACTGGTGTTCTTCAGTATTTTAATTAGTTCAGCGTTTGTTAAGTCCTTAACTTGATCTTGAATTATTTTCTCGCAACTCTCAAGTCAAGTATTGGCAACTTAATGCATTTATGTATTTAGTTCACCAATATAATAAAAATTTTCTTAATTGGCATGTCACCAGCATTTTTATTAAATAGATGTATTAAACAATATAAAAAAACGTTTTCTTGAAAAAATTCCTACTTCGGATGCTAGGAAAAATTTAAGAAGTTAAGAAAAGTTTTATTTTAGTAACTTTTCATTAATTAATTACAATTATCCGCGTGTTCTGCTTTACGGGGGTAGTAGTTTCGGAGGGCATGAACGCTATTATATAACATCCGAAAAACGATCCCCTTTGACTCAGTTCCCCTATTGGTACAACTCCCTACGTCGATAACTTTGCGACCAGGTTCGAACTCACAACACATGAGATGTTAACCCAATACCCTACCAGCCAAGCTATCCCGACCTATCAAGCACGACAACTATAAAGGTGAGGAAGTTAGATTTAAATTAATTAATAAAAATTAATCAATTAATATTCGAAAAAAATTCAATTAGAATCAAATGTCATCCACTACAAGTTTTAAAAAAATGTACTTGAATTTGATAGGATGAATAGAAAGTATTTTATTAAAGATTGAAAATTTGAACAGGATATATATATATATATATATATATATATATATATATATATTCAATCTTTTTGAGATGATATAAACCTTCTTACTGTACGCAATCGCCTTCGTCATTTTCATAAAGTATATGTTTCTCTTTTTCTTTTTTTAATCGTTAAAAAAATTATTCGTAATATCTATGTAGAATGTAGCAAAAAAGGATAATTTATCTACCACGGAAGATAGATGTGTGATTTTTATAAAGCTTTGATATCAGGGGAAAGATGTACATTAGAAAGATTTATGTATGCAAATGAACAAAACATTACTAAAACAATTAAAATAATGCAGTCAAATTTATTACCAAAAATAATTTAAGGATAGAAATTAAATTTCTGATTCAGAAGCTTAGGTCAATGGCAACGTTGTGATATTTTTTTGTTGTTGCTAAAAGGTTTTTATCATTTTAGAACACGATGTTGTATTTGTTGGAGGGTTTTGTAGTTACAAAATGAACGAACAAAACATTAACGATTTATCGCTTTTGAGTTGTGAGTTTTTCTGCTTTTATTATTATTAGAAAATGGTAAAGATGGTTGTCAAATTTGGCAGCTTATCAACAACAAAAAGTTACAGTTTCACACGAATGTCCGCCATGTACTCGATTCTCGATATATCGGCGCATGCGTGCTCTGATAATCAAATGATTGTTTCAAATCGGTTTAAATTGTTTAATGACTTAAAATTATTAAGAAAAACAAAGCCATAAAAATAATAATGTTAGCACACGATAAAATGAAATATGCAATAGCAGATTTCAGACATTTTTTAATCATTTTTTTTTTGTATAAAAAATGTGCTCAGCCGAAGAATTATCATGTGTCTTTACCTCGTCAGTAGCGTTGAAAGTGTTTAACTTTATTATTAAAAATCAATTGCCCAACATTGATATATGTTATTTTTTCGAATTCAAAATAAAAAGAAACTTTATTGCCTGTCGTCGTTATTTTCGAGAGAAAAAGAAGTCTTCTGAAATATAGTTACCTTATAAATCTGGAAGTTCCACGTTACTTAAAAATTATATCACAAAAGTTTAGTAAGTTTATCACAAACGATATACTTCTTTTGATGGATTTGTCTTTTTGGCTAGAGTGACGCTCACCTCGTCATCCCTTCTAGTTTCTAATCAAAACATTTTTTATTCACTTACCTCGAGTATTCCCTCTTTTTTCCCCAACATCCAACTTACATTTCCCCATCAGACTGAATTTCTTCCCTCATCACTCTCAGCAAACAATATAAAGTAACGTCTCACTGCACCTGCTGGATAGTTTTCTCCTACTGTCTTCTACTCACTTCTCCCCTCCCCCTTTTCGAATTTTCCATATCCTCCACAGGTATCTTCAAGGCATGACACAAAAGAAATGTATCTAGCAACAATTAAATGAATGGTAAAGTAAATATTACTATAATAAAAAATAATTAAGAAAAAGAAAACTTAAATATTAGATGTAACAAGTAACATTCTTGACATCAGATGGCGCCATAATCAGATAATGTGACGCATTGCATTTATTATTAGTGCCATTCAGGATTATGAGAAATTGTACTGGAATTCAAAATGGAACGGTTAACTTCAAAATAATAATATATATTGAAACGAAAAAAAAATAATATATAGCCTTATTTAACTCTTTTATAGGACAAAAGATGAGAAGTAGTAGTGAAAATATATTTGAGCATACTACGAATTAAATAGGATATATGCATAATATACTTACATAACTTTTTAAAATATAATAATTATTTTAATTTCTTTATTTTTAAGAAATTTCTTTTAATTAATTACATAACTATTTTAATTTTTATAAATTTTAGAGTTGTATTCAATTAATCACTCAATTAATTTAATTTAAGTAATTCTTGGAAACTTATTTCAAATAATAACTCAATTAATCTAATTTAAGTAATTCTTAGAAATTTATTTCAAATAATAACTCGATTAATTTAATTTAAGCAATTCTTAGATACTTTTTTTCAATTAATATCTGTGTTAATTTAATTTAAATAATTCCTTGAAATTTATTTTAATTAAGTTGTTAAGTATATCCAATTATATCTTTCCAAGAAGTTTATTTATTTAAAAAATAATTCTAAATAATTTATTTAAAATAATAATTCTAAAAAATCTGTGTGTGATCGAGAATCCAAATAAAGCCTTTGGAGAGCCAAAAGAAATGCATGTAGCATATAAAAATCCTTACCAAATTAGAATTTAAAATTTTATTTTAATTGTATTTTCTATAATAACATATTTAAAAAATATTTTAATATCATTTTATTAAATCATTTTTATATAGAATTTAATATTACTTTCTAATCAATATGTAATGCAATTTTTTATCTAAAATAAACTTTAGAAATGAAAATAATTTTATGGGAAAAATATTTTTATGGCGACAATTTTACTATAGAACTCAAAGTGAAAATTTTCATTTTAGCTTTTTTTTTCATCATAACAGAATATGATGTTATTTTGAGAATGAGGTTTGTGACCTCAACAAAAATCCGCAGGCGAAAAAAAGGAGGCGGAAAATAAAATAATCCGTAGGCGAAAAATTGAAATTATATTATCTGCATAAGCATTTCAAAAAATCAACTTTTAATAACTTGTTGCCATTGCGTTTACAAAAGTTCTGATTTTTTTTTTAAATTCATGACTATCACAAAAAAACCCTAAAAAAATTTCATTTTGAGCAAGTGATTATATAAAATGTTGTAAATAGGAAATTGAATATTTTTTAAACAATTAATGCGGGACAAAGTTTTTTGTCAATATTAAAGTGACTCATTCAATGAAACGATTAAAATGAGTTAAAAATATAATTTAACTCGCACGAGCACGTGGTGCTTGGCCCTTCAAGAAATGAAGTTCTGGTATGATACATTGAAATATGCATAGCAGATTTCATTTTAATCTCTATTTTATAGGACCCTTTATTTAGTAATTCTTTAATACTCTTATTTGAAAATCATAAAATAATCTTTTAATCAAAATGAATTCAAGTAAAATAATTTATTAGTAATTAAAGGTAATTAAACCAACTAACTAGGTAAAAATTATTTTAAAAAAATTAAGATGAAAATAGGATTTTCTTTTCTTCAAGCATAAAAATTTAATTACTAAAAACAAGTAACTCTAGTGTCTGCCGAAAGATTAAAATATCTTTTAGAGTGGAAATTTCGATCAAACGAGCAGTAATCTCAATGCAAAGCCTTAAGAATTTTTTTTCCAATAAAGTTTTATTTTAACTTTGTAAGGTAGCAGCAAAAGTATAAAATAATTGAAATCTGGTGTTTTAAACTTCATGCTAAAAATGAAACAACAATATTATTTATGAGTCATTGTTTCTGAAAACTAATACAGGTCATTAACCTGTTATCACTAACAAGACAATCAGATTACATAGGTGTCGATATTTTAAAAAACATGTCCCCCCACTCTTTTTTTTATTTAAGAATCGACAAAACTTTATCACAAACCTTTTTTTTTTTTTTTTTTTTTTTTTTGAAAATGCGACTTAAATGTGTACTGAGTAATTGTCACACTTTAGAAAAGCGATGCTTTAGTATTTTTTTTTTCCATTTCAAAATCAAATTTAAAATTAATTCATTTACTAACTGTCAGTTTCATTCATTCTAAAATAGTCTCTTATTTTCTGATCAAATTCCTCTTTTAGTGTTTAATTTATGCAACAAAAATTCTAAAATCACTGAATGGATAAAAATGAGCAATTTTCTATACTTCAAGTGAAGGGATAAAATATTGCTGATCTGAACAAATTCTTTTGAAATATCCGTGAATTTCCTTTGCATTTGAATGATACATGTAGGAGATCCTTATATATTAAAATCTAACAGTATATATTCACAATGAATGTTTCCTTATTTCTTTCTGTGTTATGATCATCCCTTCCCTCTCTCTCTCTCTCTGTGTGTGTGTGTAGGAAAAATTCTTTATTTGAGCTCATGAGTTCATTCCCGTTTTCTTCTGTCTGTTTCTACGAGTGATATTTTCTTACGACCCTACCATATATTGGTCAGGCAGGAGAATCTGGTACACCTACCTATAACTTTTCATTTTCGATAAGACACCAAATGTGGTATCCTTTTTTCATCCTTTTCTTCCTTAAAGCAAAAAACGGATGCCTCTAATGCGATAAATCGCCAATTTAACTTAGCTTGGAGATTGTTCTTCAAAAAAATCAACATCATGTTCTCAAATGATAATAGAAAACATTGGGGCTGGTATCCTCAATATTTTTTCGATTATTAGGGAATATAATTGCTATAGTAAAGAATGTATTTCTTAGCATTATCCTACAATAGTTTTAAAAAATAACTTTTGATGTGAACTTTGAATTTATAATTTTTTCTAAATCTATCAAGTAATCCATTTTAATGTTCGCCATTTATCCTTGCTATGCGATTAATAGTATCGAAAAAAAAGAATTGATGAATTTGTACACCTCAATCTTTATTTTTCTAAAAAATTCGGAGACACACGTCATTATATAATATATCGGAAATTCACTTTTAATCTTTCTTTTTTATTCTGTATATCAAATTCGAAAATATTTCGATATTGCGATTTAAATTCTGTGATGTTTTTATATTAATTTTATTATTACTTTCATATAATAAAATTGGTGGGAGGTAAATTTGTTTAAAAAAGAAATTTGAAAACAAATTGTTTCAAAGATACATAAGATATTCATTTTATAATACTTTTCACCATAAATTTTCAAAAAATTTTAATTAAATGAAAAGTGACAAAAAATAATAATCGATTATAATTTGTCCAAAAATGTCATTTTGTAACTTATTTGAAAATAAAATTGAATAATATTAAATTAAGTATTATTATTTGAAAACAAAATCTAATTTTTTAACAGTTAAAATTTTATATTTGAAACTTTTAATCATGGAAATATAATAGATTTAACATTCAACAACGTCGTCTTTTTTCTTTCAAAATTGCTTTGACTATACTTAAATAAAACGGAAATTTTTTAAATGTAAATCTAGAAATGAAAATGCAGTGCAAAAAATCATTTTAAAACTTAGTAATAGCATTAAGAAATATCAAAGTTTAATTGAAATAAATAATTTTATTTTTTTTATCAGCTCGGATAAAAAATGTATTTTTGATTAAAAAAAATTTTTGTAAAAATATCTAAATAATTTCGAATTATTATATTATAAAAATTTGAAAATTTTTAAACTTGATTAATTTTTTCACAAGTGAAGACAGATAATAGAGCCTTACAAGACAAAATTTAATAAGATCATGAAGTAATGTCCGTTACATTTTGTACGCAATTGAATATTTTAAAGTTAAACCTCGATATACCCCACAAAAAAATTCTACTCTTAGGAATAAAATCTAATTTTAATTATGCTTAAATTCCGAAAAAAATGCCATTATAGCTCATTTGCCTTTAGCCATTTATTGATAGAAATACAGCTCCGCATTTATTTCTCAGTAAATTTAGTGAAAGAGTTTGCCAGAAAAATTCACCGTAAATGAAAGAAATAGCAATATATGCTTCAGAAATTACATTTTTTTCTCCAGCAGAGCTAATTACTTTCCGTGGTCTTAAAGTTACCTGAGGGTAAGGTTTATTTTATTGGATCCGTGCATGGATTTAATGCATTATTATATTAATGACAGTCGAATTATTGTTTAATTATGATATCAATTCCAGATTTTAATCATTTTTGCTTCTTTGAAAATGATTGCCATGATTAGAGAAAAAAATTATTCGAAGTTGAAGTGCATTCCGTAAGATGAAACCATAATTATCGCTTACATTTATGCATAGTATAAAACGAAGTCTCCTATATGAGTCTATATTTTGGAAACACAAAAACTCGAGAAATCTATATTAATAAAAATGCAACTCGAAATGCGTTGCTAAGCGCCAATCTAGAGAACGGCTTGACCGATTCGGCTAATTTTTTAAAAAATATTTTCGTTAAGACACGAGAATAGTTCTTATGGAGAGAAAAAATTATAAAACTGCGATGAAAATAGTTAAAATGACACTTTTCTTACTTTCCCGCCAAAAATCTTTCCTTCCCCCACACCAACTGAGTAAGATGGCTGGAAGTAATAAATTATGATTTGTTTAGAAAGAAATTCGCGAAGTCAGTTGGTTTTCATTCACAGATAACGGGATGTTTAAAAAACGAAAGAAAATAGTTGCTTTCATTATTAGTCGGTATGGATATTTAATTTATGCCTGCTTAAAATAAAGTCTGGGCAGGGAAGAAAAAAAAGAAAGAAAAGAAAGGTGTGTGTGTCACCATTATTTCCTCTGTGCGCGGCATTTTCCAAGCTGTTTTTAACCTTTTGCATCTCTTAAAAATCAATTGTGTCTTTATTTGTTTAGTGTGTTTACATTTATGAAAATTTGAATCAAATTATTCTATAAAAATGTAGAATTTTAGACCTTTCCCTCCACCATTTAAGTAAAATATCAATTTTGGGACAATCATTGCTCGGATAGAAAAAGAAAGATTGAGTAGTACAATGAACAAAACATCTGAAGAAAATAATACTATAAACGAATTATATGATTATCAAAATTTGTTTTGTTTAAAAATATTTTGGTGAAAAACCTGTTATGAAATACAGCTACATAAAATATTATATGAAAATTTTAGCGGGCATTAATACTGGCGAACCGACTGGTCGCCAAAGGCGGCTAGTAATTAATACACATTGAAGATATTTATACCATTTTATAGAGCATTTATTGGGGAAGATTTTAATTAATTAAAATCATATCAAATAAAAAAAAGGATGTTATAAAATTACGATTTTATTTTATCCACGGATGAGCGAAAGCGGCAAACTGCGCATGCGCAAATAGCAAGAGCCGTGCTATGCATATGCGATACACTTCTTTGTTTACGTCTGATTTCAAACAGTGATTCAAATCTCAGAATTCTGAAGAGAAGTAAATACCAATTCAAAATATTTTTTTAAAAATATTTATTTGATGTTGTGTAACATGCTCATGTCGTATCGAGTGAAGGCAAGACTTAAGTGTAAAGCTCATTCTAGCGCCAATACCCAACACATACTCTACGAACTCTTGAGTACGTGTAAAATTTTTAAAATCTCTGTCTAAACTTTAGACAGAGTTAAAACTTTGGGTGATGGTGTCGCCAAAATACTAAGTCTGAAAAAGGAGTCGCATTGTCTAAAAGTTTGAGACTGCTCTACTGGAAGGTGAACGCATATATATCCTCTTATATTCGGTAAATAACGTCTGAAATGCGATTACTTCCCGACCAAATGCTGAAAATTGTAGTTAAAAATCTCATCCTTATTTGTCATCACTAGAACGTCCAGGATTTCTACTGTTCATAAACGGAGGCTGGTGTTGTTTCGACACCATGGTATAAAAAAATTGCAATAATTAATGGCAGGACTACTGTTCAATAGGGTTTAGTTTTAAGATTTAATATTATTTCATGTAATTTTAATAAGTTATAGCCTTTTATATCCTAAAAAACTTGTACCAAAAAATTACTTAATTCTGTAAAATGAAATAAATCTTTACTTATAATACTGCTCAATATGAATATGTGCGCGTTGGTGCTCTACAGGCCAGATAGTTGAAACTACAACCACCAAATTTGGTACATGTATACCTTGGGGGTCGAAAATGTGCTATTCGGAGCCCTTTTTTAATTTTTAATTAAAATTTTAATTAATTAAAATTAAGCAAAATTTTGATTTTTTTTCTCTATAACTGCCAAAACTAAAACACACCAAAATTAATTTTTGCATTATGTGAAAGCTCAAAAATTTATTTTTTCAGTGATACTAATGTTTTGACCTACACATTATAATTCTTTTTTAAATGAAATGTTTAAAATTTAATTTAAACGTATTTTTCAACAATTCATTTCGTATAAAATAAAAAGAAAATATTATCTACTCGAGCATCTAAAAAAATCAGCTTTTAATGACGAGGTTCCATCGCCTTTACAAAAGTTCAAATTTTTTTTAAAAAAATAGTTAATTACTACCACAAATAAAAACTAGAAAAATGTCATTTTGAGCAAGTGATTATATGAAATGAAATAAATGGGAAATGTGATATTTTTCTAAATAAATGCGAGGCAAAGTTTTTTGGGACGTTGGCAATACCAAAGTGACTCATTCAATAAAACAATTACAATGAATGTAAATATAATTGAACTTGCGCGAGCACGTGATGCTTGGTCGTTCAAGAATTTATGTTCTGACATGGTGCATTGAAATATGCACAGCAGATTTCATTATAGTCTTTTCTGAAACTTAAATCATTTAATTACTTTTCGTTTCTCTCACTCTCTATGTGTGCTGATAAGATCTAGAGCAACCAAGCTCAGCCCCTTCAAATTCCAGCTAAAATACGAGGAGACGAACAAACTAAACCAGCTCCGGTTTTTATTTGACACCTATGTAGGTTCTAGTATTAATAATTTTGATAGTTTTTAAAATATATAGAAAAAATAAATAAAAACAAATATTATTTTAGGACTTTTGTTATGCAAATAGATGGTAAAATCAAAAGTATTAATTCTTTGCAGTTGAGTTTTCTCTTCATTAATTTTCTCAAATATTCTAGTTAAAACAAGCCATCAAAATTGGTTTGAATCTAATACAATAGAAATTGTAAGCATTATTTCATTATCATCAATCATCAATCGATAATTGTCAAATTACAATCAAACACAAAAATATATAAATAGAATGGGAAATTCATGGTTCCATAATATATTTTCATTCACGCTTAGCGTTAATCAAATACCGATAGTTTAGCCAAATTAAATCTAAAAAATACCTTTTTCAGTTGCAGGACACAAAAACAAATATTAAAATATACACAGCCAATTATTACAAAAAATAACAGAGACAGGAATTTTTTTTTATTCAACGTCACAGCCCAGCATTGATTTATAAAACAACATTTCGATCTATAAAACAGCATTTTGATTAGATAAAACTTTGATTATATTATGATTGATTATATTTACATTTTGATTGTATAAAACAATACTTTAAAAAGTTTTTATATGGCTCATGTTATTTGCTTTTATAATTGTAATCAATTTAAATAACTTCAACTTCCTAAAACAATTCAAAATCAGGAATTTTTCAATGCCAGCTACAATTTGATACATAAATGAACTAGATAAACGTATATTTCAATCGTTTAAAATTTTTTTGCAGAGTATATGGAAGAAACATTGATCGATGCTGTGTTAAATAACAATTTGAAGTTGGTTTTTTAAATACCAATATTTAGAAACATTTTAATAAGGAAATGTTGAAATATTTTTTCTTAACAATCCACATTGATGATAAAAGGATTCAGAAATTTAAATATCTATGAATAAAATTAAGCTGTATTTAGATCTGGAGCCTTAAAAAGATTAAATTTAATGATAAAACAAGATTGATTACAAGTGAAGAATTCATTGCGCTGTGATTACATACAATTTTTAATAGGACAAATGATACCTATTCATATTAACTTACTTTTGTACGAAATGTATAAAGAAAAATATTGCAACCGACAAAAATAATCGAAATATTGACAAATTTCTAGAATTTAGATCTTTCTAGATCTAAAGGACAAATTTTTGAGATGATGTATCTCTGTCTGTGAACTTAATAACTGAAAATCTCAATCAGTTAGAAGGATGAAATTTGATATATAGACTAACTATCAAATTTGTAGAACTTTATCGAATTTCGGTAAATATAACAGATACACATAATTTCAATAAATTATGTCTATCTGTTATGATAGACATAATTTCAATGAATTATATCTATCTGTTATGATAGACATAATTTCAATGAATTATGTCTATCTGTTATGATAGACATAATTTCAATAAATTATGTCTATCATAACATGTCTAACAGATAGACATAATTTCAAGAAAATATGACTATATGTTCAAGTAGAACTAAAAAAAGTAAAGAACTACATTGACAAAAATTTTATACAGGCTTATAAATGAAAATGTAAAATAATATCATGTTTCATATTAAACCCGTCAAAGGGTTATACATTTACCAGTTTGCACTATTGAAGATAAAGGTATATGAGAATTTAAAAGCAGCTATATGAAATTTTATTTATTTTATTAAGATTTAATGTGTATATCCTTATCTAGTTTAGAATCAAATATACAAGAACGTATATGAGTTTGTACTTTGGAATGAATGAAAACACAAAAATTCAAGAGATCATGATTTAAACCAATTATACATAGCATACAATTTGACAATTTAAATAGTTTTAAAGGTTGAATTTTAGAATCAAATTGTCACCATCTACATTACGATTTCGTTTTTGTTTACATTTTCTGGTCCTTTGCATTAACCATATAACAGAGATTAATTTCCAAAAAAAAATCAACAAAGATAAAACAATAGGTTTAATAAAAATACAAAATTTGTACCAAAGCTGTGAATGAAATATTGTTCGTTACTGGTATGTGACTGATTGCCAAGTGAGGACTTTCTTTCTTACATTAAAATGCACACTTAGCACGAAATAAAAATCCAAGCATTCGCTCATAAATAAAAAACTGAACATCGATACTTAACAACGTCCGCAATTTTATGCTGAATTAGGAATATAAGATCTTTAATAAGGAGTATCCGTGAATCCCTGAGATACCTTTACAGGTGGTTTTACAAGTGAACGGACTACCAGTTTTATCAAAATGAATCCAACCCTCAACTACAACAAGTTGATGGGACGCCATAGCCATGGTAAGGGCTTAGCCTCGATCGTGAAGATTAACTAGCGATATGATCGTCAGCTGTATTCCGTGATGCTCTTCCAGCGTCTTAGAGATGTTCACCCCATGACTTCAGAAGCTGGAATATGAGCTGCCAAGGAAGCGTGCCTTATGAAGATTGGTAGGAGGGCTGTCTCAGCCAATCAGCGAGCGTCGTTGTCTAAGAGCTCGAAAGGGGTTGAGTCTTTGATTTTCAGCTGGTTTCCAAAGTAGAAGCAGTTGGCACCAGGATTAGAAGTTGATCTTGCAGAGCCAATCAGAGTTCAGCGTCAGTAGGCAGGGAGTTTGATTTTGACCAGGAGTGCGTTGATCAGCTTTCACTCTTCTTTGTTGTTATTTTTCTTGAGATTCTGTGCAGTTTTTATTATGCCAGGGAATTCAAGCAGAAGGGCTATTATTTCTTATAGGGCTTCTAAAATTTTCTAAAACAATCCATTTCGGTTTTGTTGTTCTTAACTTCTAAGGAGGCATGACTAGTTGTATGTTGGGCTGATCTGGGACTCTGGTCCATTTTCGTGTTCCTGCTCGCAACCGGTAGTTCTTCACTTTTTCCTGACAACATCAGCAAAGGATCTCCTTCCGGTGGGGACTCTTTTATTCGAGGGGTAATTTTTGCATCCTTTAAATGAGGCAAGGCGTCCCTTCTCATTGCAGATCAGGTCTGGGATGTTCTCCTTGATGTTGCATATATATATATATATATTCAATCGTTAACAAAATTCTTTTTAATCTTCCACTGAAATTCAAATACATTTCTTTAAACTTTGAAGTGGATGATTCTCGATATTAATACAGTTTCTCAATTATTAAATCATTAATTAAATTTAATTGATTTTTAATACTTTAAATAGAGTTTTTAACAGTTTGCAATGAAAGTTGAAATCAGCATGTAGTAGCTCTTTTGTTGCAATGCGAGGAGTTCAGTATATTTCACGAGAAGGTGAAGAATGCGAGCCCAATTCTTGCAAAAATCAATCATTTTTTTTGCTATGTATATTCATTATAATCATTTAATAAAAAATAAATTAATTAAAAAATTTCTTTTTTAAAAATTAATAGGCAAACATTTATTTTTTCATATCAAGTTTTTTTTTAATTATAACATGTTTTGATAAGCCAAAATATTTTTCATGTTGACATAAAAATACCTTTTTATTGAATTCAAAATCTAAGAACTTTCTGAAAATTATATTTAGATTACAAACAAACACCGTTATCTTTTTAATTATAACATTTTTTAAAAGCTGAAATTCTTTTCACGATGATATAAATTTGAATAGAGATTATAAAAATATTTTCGGATGAATTTTACTTTTCAACTTTAAAAATAGAATAAACGAATGACCGCATATTTTTCCTTAACCCGGCAGGACGGGCGCTTTGAAAAGTAACACGAGAACGGGCATGGGGTGTCAGCACACCCCAAACATATTAAATGGCATAAATGCGAAAAATTTTAAAGATTTGAATTCCTAAGAAAATTTATTATAATTACACTTTTTTTCGAGAAAAATGATAACTAATACGTTAAATTATCGTAATTTTCAAAATTATTAATGAATAAATTAAAAGCTCTTACCGTTTTTGTCTCAGTTCGAAAAACGGAAAATTTCCCCTTTAGCACTTACTGATTTTTCTTTACAATTTTTATTATAATAAAAATTATACATTATTGTAAATTTAAATATTGATAACAATCAATTTTCTTAATAATTGAGGTGTACATGGATCTGAAACCTAAGACTTTTGTAGTTATTGCATACAGCTTCAATTTCTGAGTGTCCTCGACATACATTTTTGTCCCATCTCACACACATGGTTTTCAATTTAATATCCTTGTTTCTTGGACACAAATAGCATCTTCCGTGACTCTCTTTATACCCTTTCCGATAAAGTGTGGTCGCAAACTTCTTCTAAAGAATCGCATTCTTCTTCTAATTCAGACTGTTGATCGTTGAATATGTCATCATTATCTGAATCGTTTAATTCTTCTTCGATATTCTTGTCATGTGACGAAATCTCCTCTGACATCTCCTGAAGTCTGTTTATTTCTTGCCTATACGTCAAACGAGGAAAAGACTGAACTGAACGACTGGAACAAGCCATGATTTCGCACTGAAAAATACTAACACGAGCGAGCGCATGGGGTGTCCGCACACCCCAAAATCCTTCTATAAGACTAAAATGGAGTCTGAATTCGCCATTTTCAGACTCTATGAATGGAAAGTGACTTTAGAGGCAGGTACTGATGATCCAGACCACTTCGGTTTACAGAGACAGACAGCAGATGAATATTTTTGGGCGTAGGGTGTCGAAACACCCCGCGCCCGTCCTGCTGGGTTAACACGTTCATCACATATTTTAAAGACCGATTTGGCTTTCTGGACTGAAATTTTCATTAAAAAAGGTTTAATTTTAGGGTTATTTTCACTATCAAGAAACAAATTAAAAAACAAATATTTTTCAAGGAAAACACGAAAATTCCTTTCAATGTGAAATGTTTGCAAATATTTACCATAGATTTTTTTCTCTATTAATACATTTCTAAAATATCTTTCTATTTAAACTTAAAATTTTTTTGTCAAACATCGTCTTAAATAAATTATTATCAATGACATGCACTATAATAATTGAAAAATGTATCAGTTCAAACTATCTTTCAAGAAAATAAACGAAACCAAAATTTTCAAGCTTTAAAGCAATTATGAATACTTAATTTTTACATTACCGTATAAATCGATTTCAAATATAGAAAAACTATAGAAGAAGGTTTAAATTTTAAAACACTTTACTAATTGTTTCATGCCAACAACAACAACATTTTGTAATCAATAATTCATTCATGCCCTGGTACAATAGCACATGTTTTATACACTTGTGTACACTTAGTGATAATAAGTCAATATTTCATAATGTGATAAATAATTAATAGATAAATTTAATTGAATCTTAATTTCATACAAATGGATATAAATCAGACATTATTTAATAAAAAATTATGCGATGCTCTAATTATAATTAAAAGATTCACTTTGGTAAATGAGTCCTTTGCCTTTAAAAAGTATCTCTGATATGATTGTCACATATTTACTAATTAATCTTGTAATATTAATTAGTAAATGTTTTTAATTTTACATTGACAAAGATTTTCAGATAAAAAATGGCAGAATATTTGTGGTGCACTTTAAATATAACTATGCATTACAATTAGAAATGCGTTTTTATTGCAATGAAATATTCTCTATTCTTGATTTTCCAAGAGCACTTGTATGAAAACTAATTTCTAAATTGATTTGAAGCCCATTGTGAGACCTTGATGAGTAAAAAAAATGACCTGAATGACTACAAAATAAAATTAATTTTAAAAGAAAACATTATCAGTTATATACAAATAAAAGTAAAACATCATTCAGGAATTAGTACCAATGTAAAATTTTAAAAAGTACGGATCTTAGTTTAATAGCCTTTGATAAAATTCTTCATAATAAAATGTGGAGTAGCAGTTCTATAATTAATTTTCATCAAAACTTACTTGTATTTGGAAACAGAATTCAAACAGAATTTAATTTTTTATAAAAATTTGTCTGAGTTTGCTGGATGTCAAATGTTGAAATGGAATTAGAATCCGATAATGACGTAGATAAGAAGGGTTGGGATATTTTATTAACTCCGCCCAAAGCTGCAGATGTCGTAGATTTTTAAAATATTTAGAATGAATCAGAAAATCAGGGAACAATTAAAACAAAGAATTGGGCATTCATGCATAAGCTAAAGCTCATTAAAAAAAACTACATTGTTTTCTTTATAAATTTGTTATAGTGTGATATTACAACCGTGAACGTATGGTTTTAGTACTATGCAAATGTAATGTAAATATGTTTTGCATGGTTTATTTAATGAATTTTAAAAGATAACTACTTCAAATTTTTAGCAACTTTTATTTTGACAATAAAAATTTGCATGAAAAAATGTTGCTAGTTTTATTTTTAATAGAAGAATTTCTTAAATAAAATTGAAATTTTTTTTCGTTTTCTAACAACTTGATAAAATAGTTTCTTGCAGATTTTTCAAAACTAGCTTGAAATCAACGTTACCTAGGACGAATCTTTCATGCCATTTAATAAGGAAAAGCTTATTATTTATCAATATCAAAAAAGATTCATTAAACTTAACTTACAATTTCGCTATTTGTGAGTAAAGGTTTAATCGTGTATCGTAAACATAGGAATAAATAAATAAGATAAAATAAAGTTGGTATATGATGAGCCGCCATTACACCAGAAAAAATTCAAATACCCTATTTTTAATTGAAAAAAGATTTTTTTATGTAAATTATTACAACAAGTAAAATATTTTAAAAGCAATTGTTTTATTCCAAATAAATAAACGTTAAAATTCTTTTACTTAAATTTAAAAAAATAGTGCCAATATATTTAAATTATAAAATATCGTGCATTAAAATAAATATTAAATTTCAAATTAAAAACAACAACAACGGCATAAATGTTAATTAGCTCAAATACTCGCCGTTGCCTAGCAACGGAATACCTATGAATTTAAAATATTATTATTTTGCAAAATAAAAATAATTATTATTTGGATTTAAAACTGTTATCAGTTTGTGTTATATGATTATGAAGAAATATGGCCATATTTTTATTGAATGATTATTAGAAAAATAAATTTTGAGGATGAAGAGGGAAGAAATTAGTTGTTATTTATAAATATTTCACAGATTGGTTGTTAAATTTACGTTTGTTATTACTTTTTATTTACATGGGAACATGATCTTGTTTCATCTTTAGTTTTTGAAACCTCAACAAGCATAAGGAACAAATTGCCAATTTATCACTTTTGAGGCCATTTCGCTTTTAGGGTAAATAGAAAGTAGTGCCGAAGGTTATCACATTTGGCAATTTATTGGCACATTTGGCAATTTATTACAACTTGATTTCCAAATCATTCATTCTCTGAATTATTACTTATTACGAATTAGATTAATTGATTCATTAACCAGTTTAGACCAGTTTAACACATAATCACGAGACAATCAAGTTAATGCATGCGTCAATATTTAAAAAATTGGTGGAGTTTTTTTCTTCTTCTCAGAATCAATCGAGTTCTAAAAATTTATTTTTGCCAGCTAGTAAAATTAAAATTGAATGATGAATAGATTAAATATATATCAATATCTTATCTTTATTTATAATAAAGCACAATGTGTGTGTGTTGGTGCTCTACACGCATGACCGTTCGACCTACAGCTAAAAAATTTGGTACATGTATACCTTGGGGGCCGGGAATGTGCACCCTTTTTTAAGTTTTTAATTATAATTTTAATTAATTAAAAAATACGCCAAATTTTGACTTTTTTTTCACTTTAACTTCTGAAAATATTACAGCACAAAAATATTTT
The DNA here is from genome assembly GCA_026289955.1 of Argiope argentata. NCBI lineage: Eukaryota > Metazoa > Arthropoda > Arachnida > Araneae > Araneidae > Argiope > Argiope argentata. The sequence goes on from JAOUZG010001231.1 coordinate 122,787, forward strand.
TTGCATTAAATTATATTTCAAATATTTATCTTTTCAATGATGCTGATGTTTTGACCTACGAATTAAAACTCTATTTTTAATGAATTTTTCAGCATTTAATTAAATTGCATTTTTTAACAATTTATTTCGCATAGAATAAAAATTAAATTTTATCTGCACGAGGATTTCAAAAAATCAACTTTTAATAACGTGTTGCCGTCACATTTACAAAAGCTCCGATTTTTAAAAAAATATACTAATTATATCGCAAATAAATCTGGGAGAAATGTTAGTTGGAGCACGTGATTATAAGATATGAAATAAATAGGAAATGTGATATTTTTTTTAAACAATCAATGGAAAACAAAGTTTTTTGGATCGTTTAAAATACTATGAAATATATGAAGTTATCCTGTAAGAGCATTAATATTTTTTAAGTCACCGTTAATATGAATTAATTTAAATCATTAGGCAGTTTAACTTTTTGAAGCTACTACGTGATTATCAGATTTTGCGTGCAGACATTTAAAAAAGTTTTTTTTTAATCTCTAAATCGATCTAGCTCCAAAACTTTTGCCTTAAGGCAATTTTTTTCTCGATAATACATTTCAAATTCGTTTGAAATGGCCAAGTGACTATATTACTATACAGTCTGTAATTTTTAGAAAAGCAGTGTTTTTTCCCGCCATCTTAAAATTCTTTGAGCATCAAAACTTTGTTTTGCTAGCTAGAAAATTAAAAATGAAAGTTTCAAATAAAATTAAACTCTAATATATTACAGCATTGTGATAAATACAATAAGTAAGAAAGCGATTATTGTTAAAAAAGAGTAGACATCGCTATGTTTGCCTTACATTTATATAATTTATAAAAAACTCTCTACGTTATTACTGTCTTTTTTTTAAACAAAATAATCTTAGTAAATTTCTTTTTTGGCAACTTTTGTAGATTTACTTTTCAGAAAATTGTGTTTTTTATTCTTTTTATTGAGTGCAACAAATGTAGCAAGAACTCTTATTGTAATTCAGCAAATTGTTGAACAACAATTTGCTGAAATTCCTGCCAAATTCTATAAGAACACAAATCCCTCAAACTTTTCCTCATTTCATGTCATTACGCTTACTTTCAATTGTAATCACGGAACGAAAATTCGTTGTAGAATTTTCATGGAATTCTCTATCCTATGAATGTTGGAATTTATGCATTTAAACCTCAAAATATTTGCAAATAATCATCGCCGTAGCAGACATTTTATGAATATCTCCATTCTGAATGTTTTTATTAAAATTGCTTTATTATTACATGAAGTGTAGTAAATTTGTTACTGGCGTCGGCATGAAATTTATCAGACGGCTAAATTAGTCAGCGACTGATTTGATACGTTTTAACTTAGATGTCATTAAAGAATAAATGTACGTTAAATATCACAAAAGTGCAATAGCTAAAACTAAAAGAGAATGTAAAAAAAAAAAGAAAATCAAACGATATTCTTTTGAATGCGAGGTTAATTATTTAAAAGTAAGAAATCATAAACGAACTCTAATATGACTTCCTTTCATTGAAACGAAGAGAAAAAAAGCAATTGATAATAAGTTGAAGAAAACTATAAACTCTTAATTATTTCGGTTAAAGTAAAGAATTTTTGCTTTTTGGGTTCTTTTTAAAGCTTTAAAACAATGATGCAAGGATTTTAATTGTTTCTTTTACTTATATAAAGATCTCATATAAGAGAATTCTTTAATTTGCATTTTGCAAATTAAAGAATTCTCTTTCTTGAATGTAACGATTCTCCATATTTTAAATAATCATTCCAAAATAAATGTGCATCTGTTTTTAAAGAAGCATACGTAATGATCAAGCTATATTAGCAAAATAAGTTCAGCTTTTTCAAAACGTCTTTGCTTTTAAAGAATCATATATAAAAATTAAATTAATACTGGTAAAAGCAGGTAAAAATATCTTTTGTCCTTATATTTTGGAACCATCCAAACCTTCTAACCAAAATAATATCATGATCACACACAATAAAAAATAAATCAACTACCATTCCTAATTAAACATAAAAAATGTAATTTTTTAGCATGTTTCTGAATGTAATGAAACAAATAACCTGATATTTTTGAAAAGTAAGTGCACGGAAACGCTTTCTATAATATTTTACAATATATATATATATATAACTCATTCAACTAAACAGTTTTATTTAAGGAGAATATGGCACAATATCTATAAGACCTCTTAGATAATTGGATCCCAACTGCTAATTTTCCAACTTTTTGTAATAGACCTACATCTCTTAACAAATTTTCTCAGTGAAATATAAAATTAGTCGATTGAGGGAAAAATGCTGATGAATTACGACTTTTAAATTTTTACGTATATCATCTGCTCTGTGAATCATATTTAACAAAATATTCTTAGGACACTAAGAAATTTAAATAAAAAAAATTGGCACTGCAATCAACTAAATCAATCATTTAAGTTGACCAATTTATGAAATTTCAATATCACTATTCGATAAAAACAGGCGATTTTAAATCATTTCATCGACCATCTCAATGAAGCTGATAAGGGTTTCTCAAAAGGAATTGACTTCGATTATGAAAATGTTGATTGTTCTAATCGTGTATTATCGAGAACTGAACATTTCGACCAGGTTTGATTGCAGAAGGTAGAAACGTTTATTTATTTAAAAATTGAAATATAAATTATATTTTACAGAATATGAATATTTAAATCGAAAGGACTGTCTAAAATTAAAATTTCAAATATTTTTGGAGCATATTTATAAACCAAAAAAATTAAATATTGTTGAGAGCATTTATATGCATCTAAAAATAAAATTAAAAACTACATTTTTCATTGAATCGGAGAAATGCTATCTGGATAATTCTTTTAGATGTTGTAAATTATGTGAAATTTATAATATTTCCATTTTTCAAGCGAACATAACACTTTAATATGGGACTACTAAGCTTTCAATTCTCAGTTTTATTTAAAGACATTCTTGATCTTTATTTTGATTGACGTTTCATCATTTTCACATTAATTTAAAACTGAATTTTACTTGCACTGATGGAAAATCAGAGAAGAGAGAAAGAGATGTAGACTTCGAAGATTAGAACTGCTTAAGGCCTACATAAAAGATAAATGAATTATATGAATATCAAATTTTCAGGCCTAAAGATATCTTGCCGAATAATCTATTATGAGATCAAGTTACATAAAAATAATTGATTGAACCTTTTAGCCAGCTAAAATACTGGCAAACCGGCTGGTCGCCAAAGGTGGCTAGTTTATATATAAAGAGAGAGAATGAGACCATTAGAGAAGTCTCATGATTCTTTCAAATCTATTTAAAGCTGTAAATGACTTATATTAATTAATATATGTAATTATTAAAAAATAATAATATTTTCACATGATAACTTGAAAATTGTGATAGTAGATTTCATTTTCATTCCTTTCTTTTTTAAATTATTTTCTTAGGCAAGTGTTTCGGCAGATAAATTTAATTAAAAAAATTTTCCTCTACTTCTCTCAATTTAGAGTTTTTCTATCAGAAAGCAAACGATTATTAGAAAAATGTAAACTGATAAAAATATAATTTACTTTGGACTCATTTCACGAAACTCAAAGTGTTTCAGAATTCTAAAGTTGCTTTTTTTATTATAAAAATATGTGCTATTATTTTTATAGATTCTCTCGTTTCCATCTCTTCGTGATATATTCTGGTCACCTGAAATTCAATTCATAATGGAATAATAACTATAAATACTGATATGTTTCTAAAAATATTATAATCATGTAAATGAATTCAAAATTATAATTATTTAATTAATTTTAAATAACAAGTAACTCCTATGTAACTCGAAAATACACACTGGATTCATCTAATATTTCAATTATACTTTATTTTAAAGCAAGAAAAATTATTATAAATATATCTGAAGTGACATTAAAAAGTAGTAATAATCACTGACAACATAAAAATATTTTATTTTTTTTATATTTATTCACGAACCTGTTTAATTGCAATGAAAATAAATTAGTAAAATTAATGCCAATTATTCCGAAAGAAACATAAAGGGAGAGTGTTTAATTAAAAAACAAATTTCATTTACTTAAAATGTTTATTTTTCTTCAGAAAGTTTACAATGCAAACCTTATCATAACGCAAAAATTCTGGCCCTTCGCCTGTGCATTCAATAATTTAACACTTTTCTCTTTTTAATTTTCTATAAAAATACCGCTTCGTCTACTTTAAATAAATAATTTATCTCTATTATATTTAAAAATTAGTTTTTAATCTAAAGATCTTAATGACTTTACATATATGTATATATCTATTTAAATCTATATCTATCTACCTATCTATATCTGTATATATCTATTTAAATCTATATCTATCTACCTATCTATATCTATATCAATATTTATATTCATATGCCTTTCTATTCATAAGCATATTTATATTCATAAGCAACAAAAGATGAAAGACGTATTTTAAGCCAATATTTCTTTGTCAATAAATGACCCTACATTTAGTGTAGAATTAGAATTATATAATGACTTAATATCTATATATATGTATACATATAGAGAGAGATAGCCGTATAAAGATATGTTGATGCATATAGATATAGATAGATAGATAAACAAATATTTAGAGATCGATAGATATAAATAAACATGTTAGATAGATCAATAGATATAGATAAATATATTGATAGATAGATAAACAGATATAGATAAATGTATTGATAGATCAATAGATGTATTGATAGGTAGACATATATAGATACAGATAGGTCGATAGATATACGATACAGCAAAAGATAGGTATATGGTGTAAAGAAGTCGTAACCTGGTCTCCTTTTTGAAAGAGACACATGTTCGAACATTGTTACTTCTAGCCAGCGTTGAGACTATTCATCTTTTGTTGCTTATTGTGTTTCTCCCATTTAGTGTTACCCTTTGGACTTGAAGGTAGTCAGATAATGAAGAACACATGCGATTGTGACCCTTTGAAGAATGGAACTGTGTCAAACCCCCAGATGGGGGGATAAGGTTCCATTAATGAACTACATATGCGTTTTACGACCCATTGAAGAAGGAAGTACCTAGACCCCCTTATGCGAATATATTTCTTATTGTGGCGGGTCAGATAGGATGGTGGATGCTTCGAAAATATTCCCACGGTGGACGGCCGATCAATGGGAGTATTTCTGAAGAATGATTGGACGATTGGCACATCCAGCTCGCCAATGCGAGCCTGAGAGGCGGAACTTCACCAATGTTAAAATGGAAGGTTTTGGAAGAATCTGACCTATGAGGCAAGCTGACCGGAGGAACGAGACAAGCTGACACGGTGGAGGAGACCAGGTGATCTGGCTAGAGACTGGACGAGAGCTGATACGACAACGAGACAAGCTGTGAGCAGAGCTGAACTGTTGGAGTTGAAGCGATACCAGAGAAGAGATTGACGAAGAGATCTCGTGTTTATTGAAAAGATCTACTGGAAGTAATTTCGTAGATCTCTGGAGCTACCCGCAGTAGCCGGATACGCGGCCAGACTGTGAGTCTCGGTATTATCGGACTGACAATCCAGTTGTAAATATTTCTCAGCATTTAACGTAGAGGACGTGTTATTGTTTTTGTTATTGTATAAAGCTGTAAATAAACCCTTTGTGTTTAAAACGCTACCCTTTTATTTGATCGACCAGGATCAAATCATTACAATGGGTATATATAGATAGGAAGATAGATATATGATATAAATATAGATAGGTATATGGATATAAATATAGACCGATAGTAAAAGATAATATGAAAGTTATTTCATTACGATTTTTTCTCTTGAAAATATATATACTTTATGGACATTTGAAAAAATATAAATACATATAATAATAACTTTTTTAACTGTTAAAATTTTTAAATAATTAAATATATATAAAACTTTCTCAACATTAGGAATTATTGTCTAACATCTCTAATATGTGATACTCCTCTAACATATTAATTAATATTGTTTTTAAAAATTTAAATGTAAAATTAGAACTAATGACAGTTAAACATAATGGAAAGAAAGAGGTAAAAGCGGAATAAGTAAAGACATATATTTATATTTTTTGCAATACCTATCGTGAGAAAAAATCTATAAATTAAGGTAAATTCTATTGATTTCAAAACATCATTATTAAGACTTCTTACTGCAAAAATAATACCATTCACATATCATCAAAAACATAATTTTTCAAAACACTTACTAATGAAAAATAATTCAATCACGAATAATAGAAAAATTGCTCATTTGAATTCCGACAGAGATTAAAACAATTTTTGCCCCGTTTTATCCACGAGGAAGCAGAGAGTGAATACATAGTTATCCTATTAGACGAACTGCTAAGAGCCGTGAAGACTTTTTACCCATAATGCAATCGGATTGTCACCTTTTTCCATCAAGTAATCGCATTACAGCGGCCGCTGAAAGAAAATGTTGCAGGGGGTGCAAAATTATATATTTTGGGACCCTTCGCGCGCCCGTGATAATTTAATTATGTCACCATGAAAGAAGAAGGGGGAGGGAGCATAATTCTGGCGGGAAATATTTTCATTCCACTTAAGTATCCTCTCTTACCATGAAAGTTGAGATAAAAAAAATCTACCCAGACTTTTAAAATAAGATTTTCTGTCACCATCTGGTGAGAGAGGGCCAGGGGGGAAAGGGGACTTTCTGTAAGATTTAATGTCTGGATCGGGAAAAGTATATTTTACGCATGGCATTCGGTGTGAAATTGGGTTCTGGCCGTGACTGGACTAGGATATGATGGCCCGAACTGGGTAATCGAAGAATGATATATAGGGGAAGGTCCATTTTTTTTATATGCTGGCCAAAATGTTTTTTTTTTTAATCTTCTGAGACTTGATAAATAAGAAAACTATTTGAACGGTTATAAAATATGTAAAAGTTTATAATCTTTTGTGAGAAAAGGTTGGAAATTAATGATTTATTATTAACCTTTTTTTTAAAGTTTTACTGTGCATTCCATGAATAATTTATTGATAGATATATAAATAAGAAAAAAAGCATCGTATTATTAGAATCGCTTAAAAATGGCAAAAATTGTGCAAGAAATATGAATACTACATCAATACATATGTTGGGGGTGTTTTTTTTAATGTTTTAGTGCATTTTTAGTTTTTATTTATTTATTTTGTATTTTTCAATCTAAATTTCATCATTCCTATGAATTCTAGTTATATATATATATATATATATATATATATATATATATATATATATATATATATATATATATACATATATATATATATTCGAGGAATATAACGTACTTTGAAAATTAAAGTCTCACTTGATCTTAACTTACTTGAGCTAAGCCTAAGCTGCCATTTTCATACAAATTCTTTTTATCAATAATTTTTCAGATATATTCCACTTCTGATTTCTGTTGGCTGCTCAAAATTTTACTTAGAGATTAAATGAAATATTGAGAGTTAATTAATATAAAAAATAAGGTTTATTCAAGTTCCGAATAGGTACTCGTCATTTATCAGTAGCGTACTCTATCAGAATTCTAATATAACAGCATAAACAAATATACATCAAGCTGTTGCCACAAGATAAAAGAAGTTGCAAATAAAATAAGCTTACACAGTGAATAAAATGTGCTTCAAGTGAATCAGTTTTAAATTTTAGGAAGCAATTTGAAAGATTATGAAAATACCTCTGTGCATTTGGCAATTTTAATCTGAATAAATCAGAGCCACAAAATGATGCGACGGTTTAGCTCTAAAGTATAAATATGGTGTTAGAATTTATTGCAGTATAATGGATTTGTATGAGAATATAATAAAATTAATTTTTTTCCATAAAAAAGAAAAGTGAACTCTCATTCCATGATTTTAAACCATTTAAAGTAATTTTCATATTTTTAAAATAGTTTTGAAAGAAATTGAAATATTAAAAAGAATTAAATTATTATTTTATTCTTTGGAATTCTCCTTTTGTTGTTAAATTTGACTCTACGGTAATGATATTCCACACTCAAATTTCCTTAAAATGGGGTAAAGAAAATAATTGTCATTATAAAAAATTTACAAAAAATTATTTGAATACAATTCTTTTCTTTTATATTATATTTATCATCTAAAAATGTATTAAAACTTTTTTTACATTTTATTTTTAAAAAGAATACCATACTTTATTTTTAGATATCAAATTAAATACATATACGAATATTCAAATAAGAAACTCTATAAAAGTGATAAAAATATATTCCATTTAATAAATGTAATGTCAAGATTTTTGGAATATTGTAATAACAATTAGAAATTCTTGAGTGAAGAATTTTCTCTTAAAATTTTTATTTTTTTATTACTTAGATTAAGTTGATTACAGCTTAATCCAATTACAAGTTTTGTTATATATTTTGTTAAAAAAGAACGAAAACTTGATTATTGGAGTTCTGGTATCGTCAATATACATAAATTCAATTATTTCTAAGAAATAACACGTCCTCTAGTATATAAATATTTCTAAAAGTAAAATAGTATTAAATTTATTTTTCCACATCATAATATTTAAAATATGAAATTATGCAGATTCTGAGACAGTTTTTTTCAATTTTTTTTATTTGAGTATAAATTATATTTTTATCTTTTATTACTTTCTTTTTGACAATTAAATTTTTTCCCATTGGAAACAAAAATACGTTCTTTTCATGTTATTCTGATTTTCAGTTCAATGTAAAAAATAGGGAACAAAAGTAGAAGTTTTTGTTTTTAAAATAATATATTTAAATTGACTTATTTTCAACAAACTGTTAATAAAGTGGAATTTCAACTTTTGTTAGAATGTTTTTGTTTCAAACTTAGAATACATGGAAACAAAAATAACATTACACTGTATGTGACTATATTAATATATTTATCTATTGATTATTTTTTTTTTCAAAATACAGAAACCAAAAAAAAATTATTTATGATGTTTCATAAATAATGCAGTTGTAGAGTTAACTTTTTGTAAATTTCGATAAAGTCAAATTCAAAGCAAATCGTATATCTGTATATCTATTTTTTAAATATTTTATTAAACATCGGAAGACGAAATATTAACAATTAAATATCATCCAAATCCATTAAAATGCTTCATTATATACTACAAGATTAAATTATGCATTAAATTACAGTATCAAACAGCTGTGAACATTGAATCCAATGTATTAAGTGATATCAATTAATATATTCGTGTTTCACTGCAATAAATGTGCAACAGTAGCTAGTTTTTTTTTTTTATTTTTTGTAAACTTAGTTCGTTGTTACTAAACAGTTTAAACCGGTTTGAAACAACCACGTGACTTCACCTATCTATTCCTCTATAATATTTATATATATAGGTATATAACTAATAATAATTTTTTTAAACTTTCATTTTCCATTTTTCTAGCTGGCAAACAAAGTTCTGGAACTCGACCGATTTTGAGATGAAATAACAGCTACGATGTCACAGTTTTTCGCATCTGTTGTGAAGAGACGTACGTAATAATAAATCCTAGCAATAGGAGGCCAAACTTTAATTAAAACGCATTTGCTTTAAACACAAGTAAAAAAAAAATTCTTCAACCATTAATTTCCGGTTACACATAATTTTTATTTTAAATTTCAGATATATCAAATCTTTCTTTAAAAAAATCAGGTTCTCATATGATAAAAAACTTTTAAAGTTATGATACAAAAATAAAAGAAAAGTCAACACACCTAGATTTAGAAAATTGTAGAAAAGAAATCGCAAAAAATTGAAATCTGCTACTTCAAATTTCATGACATCATGTGAGATCAATATTTAAGTCGTTTTTTGTTTTAATTAATTTAAGTCTCTAACCAAATAAAAAAATTGAAACAATCATGTGACTATCAGAATATGCGTCTAACAACATGCGTCGATGTATTGAGAAACGGGTACAAGGAAGACCTTCATGCCGAGTTGTAACTTTTTGTTCGTGATAAGTCATCAAATTTAACAATCAAATTTACCATTTCCTTAAAACCCTAAACTCGGAAATTTGATGCCCCAAAAGCAATAAATCTCTAATTTTCTACTCTCTCATTTTGTGTCTTCAAAAGCCTAAAACGAACACATCATCATGTTCTCCCATAATAAAAACATTTTAGCAACAAAAAAAAATCTAAAAACGTTGCCATTGGCTTAAACTTTTGAATTACAAATTAAATATCTGCTTTTAAATGATCTTGGCGATAAATCGCCAAATGTGGAAACCTTCGGCATTATTTTCTACAACCATGAAACGAAAAACTGATTGCCCCAAACTGATAAATTGCCAAATTTGTTGCTTACGCATTTTCAGACTTCAAAAACCTCAAATCAAAACATCATCATGTTGTTACACGATAAAAGTATAAATGGAAACTTTTGATATCAAATGTGTAGAGGTAGAAAATAATCTTGATAAGAGACTGAAAGTCAAAAAAGTATTATTTCAATCTGAATTTAAGGTTTTGCTAGTTACATGATTTGGTTAGAATATTTGAAAATCAATTCAGTTTTTGTTCAAACAAATAAGGAAAGATAAAAATTAATCTGGAGGACTCGGGAAGGTTTTAAAATAACCAAGAAAAATATTTTATTAAAGTAGATTGCCAAAAAATAAGTATTATATATTTATAATATTGTTGTTAATTTGAAGAATGTAGATAGATTTGTATTTGAATAATGTTTTTGCCTTGCTTAGCATATACCTTTTTTTGATTGTAGACGTTTATTCTAATTTGTAGTAATGGTGCTGTACTAGAAAACTTAAATATTCAAAATTTGATATTTTATTGATTCTTAAAACAATAACAGAAAAAGGAGTAAGAAAAGTAGTTTTCATAAACATATAAATTTCAATTATAAATGGAAATCTAAATATTTGCAATGTAACCATAGAAACATTATTTAGAACTTAGTAACGTTTATTCATTTAAGTACATAGAGTTACGCCTATGTATTAATATTTTGTAAGAGAAAAGAAGCGAATGTAAAATTGGTTCAACTGTATTTCAAATAAAACAAACAAAATTTTGTCCAAGATATTTGACTTTTTTTTTCGTCGTTAGTATTTACATTTTTCTAATTTTAAATTAAAAATATTCTAATATTTAACAATAATGAATTACTTTAAAAGAAAAAGCATGATTTCAAAATCAAGGTTTATTTTTCTTGCAAATAAGGAGCAACTTTCATATTTCCATTAATGGAAATGGCGTTTCTTTAATAACTTGAAGTTATGACACCATTTTGCTATTTGATTTTAAAAAACTAACCAATTACGTTGTTTTTTCAAAACAGTAATATTACTTTAAAATTTATAAAATCTAATGATATTTTTGAAAATTATATAAGAAATTTTAGCAGATAATTATTTTCATATTTTTTTCATTTTCTTGACTGTATTTTCATATTAAAAGTTCGATAGTTATATTCTTTATGTTTCGAAAAATAAATTAAAATAAAACTCAATTATTGCTATTATTATTGCTATTATGCTGCAATCAGCAATGTGCCTCAAAATTTAAATGCATAATATATGACTTAAATAAGAAGAAACCTTCATATTTTAGAATTCGGATATTGAAGAAAATATAATGTACTTACATGTCATAGCAAGATCATTCATTTCCTATTTAAATTCATGCATCTTATAATATAGTAAATAACAATTGAAATGACTTTTAAATATTTTAATAAATATTTGATATTTGAAAATACTTGCAATCAAAAGGGATTTTTTGGGGAGGGAAAAGGAATCTTCCATAGAACTTGTAAGCGATTTTTATTCAAATGATTTTGCTATTAAAAATGAATATTTAAAATATGAAAGTTCATAAAATTGCTGTTCAATTTGTGCTAAATATATTATTTGGGCTTGTCTAGACTGAAGGATAAACATTTCATTGGCCATTTTGATATCAATGTTTAATAAATGTCGAAGTGTATGTTGCGTATGTGGAAAATACAAGCTGAATCGGTTCATAAGTTTGCTATTATTGAAATATTTTGCAATGCAGCGTTATTTTGAAAATAAGAAAATCTAAAAAAGGAAAAAAAAGTGTTCAAATATTTACTTAACTTTTAAATATCTTTGAAAACTCTTATATTTTATACTAGCCGCCTTTAGTGACCAGTCGGTTCGCCAATATTAATGCCGACTAAAGGGATAAATCATTTTTTTATAAAACCTGGTCTCATAATAAGTTTTTCAACAAAATATTTTTTAAGCTTCAAGTTTCGATAGTCATATAATTCACTTATACTATTATGTAGGCCTTAAGCAGTCCTATCTTTGAAGTCCGCATCTCTCTCTGATTTTCTATCAGTGCACGTAAAATTCAGTTTTGAATTAAAATTTAAATGATGAAACTTCAATTAATAAAAAGACCTCTTTACTCAATCCAAACATGTCTTTAAATAAAACTAAGAACTGAAAGCAGAATAGTCCGACATTGAAGTTTTATGTTCAATACAGAAATTGAAACATTATAAATTTTTTTTATAATTTATAAGATCTCAAGGAATTATTCAGCAAAAATTTCACAGGTTAATTCAAACCTTCAGTTTTTAATTTTATTTTTAGATGTATATAAATGCCCTCAATAATATTTTTTTAGGTTTATAAATATATTTCAAAAAATTATGGTTTAAATTCCTTTGGTCTTACAGATTCATATTTGTAAAATATTCTTAATATTTCAACTTCTAAATAAATAAATAAGCATCTCTATCTTCTTCAAATTTGGCTGATTTATTCAGTTCTGAATATTGCAAGTTTAGAACAATCATCATTTTCAAAATCTAGACCAATTATTCAAGAGTAATTCTGATAGGCTTCTTTGATATCTTGATAAAGTGATCTAACATCGACAGACCTCTTTATCGAATAGTTATGTTGAAATTTTCATAGATCGATCAGCTTCGATGATTGATTTAAATGATTGGAATGCCACTTTTTTTAAGGACTTATTGTCTCAAGAATATTTTGTTATATATGATTCACAGAGTAGATGATGCATGTAAAAATTTAATTCATCATCATTTTTTCTCTCAAACTACTAATTATATATTTCACTTAGACCATTTGTTAAGAGAGTGTGTTCCTCCCCCCAAAATTAAGAAATTAAATTTTGGGTTCCAATTACATAAGATGCCTTGTAGAAGTTAAGCCATATTTGCCTTAAATAAAACTGTTTAATTGGATTAGTATTATATGTATAGTAAAATATCATAGAAAACATTTCCATCCATTTTTTTTCCAAAAATATCATGTTTCATATTCGTCTCAGTTAATACAGACACGTGCCGAAAATGACATTTTTATATGTTTCATTTGGAATGATAGTTGATTTATTTTTTCTCGTGAGAGAACATGATATTGTTTTGGTAGAAAGTTTTGATGTCTCCGAAATATGCTGGTAAAAATAGGTCAGCTATTCAAAAAGCATCTTCTTTCAAAAAAGCATGCGTAATAATTAACAATGCAAAATTTGTAAAAGCATATAAAACTATTTTTACCCGTATAGCTTTAATATTACGTTACTTCGTTGAAAAAATATGCGTTTTTATTTCGCATGACTCATTAAAATGCGGAGATAAATTACAATCACGATGGCAAACTCTTTAATTTGCAAAAAATATCTTCTTCACATAAGTAAACGTAACAATTCAAAACATGTCTTATTGTTTTAAAAATTAAAAAAAAAGAATGCAAAAATATTTTACTACTACTGATTATCAATTGCTTTTTGTTCGTCTTTTTTTTTAAATGACGTCATTTTCAAAGTTCGTTTAAGAGTTCTTGCTTTTAAATAATTAATCTCGCTCTTAGAAGATTATCGTTTGGTGCTTTTCTAAAAAATCTTTTTCAGTTTTAACTGTCACAATTTTGTAATATATTTTTACTTTGTATTTTTATTTACTTTAATTCTTTAATGGAATTATTAATTTTGATATTGCAAACGATCAAGAAAAATGTTCTGTTGCTTTAACGGTTTAAAAAATATCACATTTTCTATTTGTTTCATTTCATATAATCACGTGACGGAAATTGTATTTTTCTGTTTTATTTTTGGTACTAATTAACCTTTTTTTTTAAATCAGAACTTCTGAAAATGTTATGGCAACATTTTATTAAAAGTTGATTTTTTTTGAGATTCCAGAGAAGATAAAATTTTATTTTTATTTATATATTTTGTGAAATAAATTGTTGAAAAAAACCGATTAAATTAAATGTTTAAAAATTCATTAAAAAAGAGTTTTAATTTGTCGGTCAAAACATTAGTATCATTTAAAAGCTAATTTTTTGAGCTTTAACGTAAATTAAAAATCAATTTTGTGCTGTAATATTTTCAGAAGTTATGCTAAAAAAACGTTAAAATTTGGCTTTTTTTTAATTAATTAAAATTTTAATTAAAAATTTATAAAAGGGCTCTGAGGTGCATATTGCCGGCAACCAAGGTATACATATACCAAATTTGGTAGCTGACGGCTGAACGGTCTGACCTCGACAGCGCCAACACACACCCAAACACACATCGTACTTTATTATAAGTAAAGAAATGAAGATAAAGATAAAGATTTTTGGTAGTAATTAACTTTTTTTTAAATCAGAACTTCTGAAAATGTGATGGCAACATTTTAGTAAAAGCTGACTTTTTTGAGATTCTAGAGAAGATAAAATTTTATTTTTATTTATTTAGTTTGTGAAATAAATTGTTGAAAAAAACGATTAAATTAAATGTTTAAAAATTCATTTAAAATAGAGTTTTTATACGTCGGACAAAACATTAGTATCATTTGAAAGCTAATTTTTTGAGCGTTAACGTAATGCATAAATCAATTTTGTGCTGTAATATTTTCAGAAGTTATAGCGAAAAAACTTTAAAATTTGGCAATTTTTTAATTAATTAAAATTGTAATTAAAAATTCAAAAAAGGGCTCCGAGGTGCATATTCCCGGCACCCAAGGTATACATATACCAAATTTGGTAGCTGTCGGCTGAACGGTCTGGCCTGTGCAGCGCCAACACACACACACACAAACACACATCGTACTTTATTATAAGTAAAGATAAAGATAAAGATAAAGATGAATGTAATTACAAACAGACTACAGAAAATAGTTAAGAATCAAAACGAAGTTTTTTTTACAAGACTGTGAATTTTATAAATGAAAAACTACCGACTTAATTATTTAAAAGCAAAAGAAATAAACAAACTTGTTGTGCTACTTAAATATAACGTTATAAGAAAACTCTTCAGAAATGCAGAATAGTATGAAATATGTATTTATTTAGCTTTTAAATTATAAAAAATGATATCGCAAACGATATTAAAATCATGTTAAACATAATTTTTATTCTCAAATGGAATGCTAAAAGATTATTCAACAAAAGAAATAAATAAACTAGGGTCGCTACCTAAAGATGATGTTGAAAGCAAATTTTACAGAACAGCTGAACTGTGCAAAATCTGACTTTACTTAGCTTTGGAATTGCTGACAAAAAGCGCAGGCTTAATTAAGATTATGCTGACTATCAATTTCATTTTAAAATGAAATGCTGACAGATAATTTACGAAATAAACAAACTAATGTTGCTATAGGAATGCTACAAACAATTTTACAGAAATGAGGCACAGTGCTAAATATGAATTTGCTTAGCTTTGAATTATCGATAATAAACGCAGATGATATGCAAATCCTGTTAATATAATTTTTTTTGAATCGAAATACTAAGAACTTTAACTAAAATAATGTTTTAAATGCTAACTTGGTTATAACTATTTCAATAAAATAACGTTTGGGTACTTTAATTTAAAACCATACTTTATACTTCTAAAATAAATAGTTTGATAATATATATTTTTAAAATTTGTTCGAAAAATATTTCAAGTGTTATGAAACCAACTGAACTAATTTTTGTTTCAAATAGCTTCATGATTTTAATTTAATTTTACACATTTTGTTGTTTATAAACTGTGCTATTTTTGATGCGCATCACTGGTGAACTTCAATAGAATAATATTAAAAATATTGAAAAAGTAACATTTATTAACATCATCATGCAGTATTGTTTACGAATGAGCAAATACTTATGTTATGGCGAAAGATTATGTACATAATATTCAACGAAGTAATAACCGCTTAAATAAACGCTATGGTGATGGGGAGGAAATACGTTTCTAATGACATATGGCCTATTTGAAGAAAAAAACACATGGAAGTACATGTAGCAATTAAAACATTTGTGTAGAACAACTTCGCATTAGAGACCAACATATAAGAGAAACATTTAGAGTTCAAGTAAGCCATAACGTAATTAATACCGAAACGAAATAGGCACAGAACAATTTATATGCAATAAATCTCTTGCGCCTTCATAAAAAAATTTTCTACTCTAAACTTCTGTCAATAGGACTAATTTCTCTTCGGTTTTTATATTTTTTTCTTTCCACTTCTGTTGATTATTTTAATCACTGCAACCATTTAATATTTCGTGTAGCTCCAAATTAATGGCGGTGCTAATGAATTGCCGAGAGTTCTGCAAAAGAGGGGAGTTTTGGAACGGTTCTAATTCTGTTGATTAATTATTGCCAGCAGTTGTGAATAATGGCATGTTGAGGAAGAAACACTCTTTCAATGGCTGTTGCAAAAAAGGATGAAAAAATGGAAACTGGAAATTCGTTAAAGCTGATAGATAGCCTGTAAAGGAATGAAAATAACGTTTGTGCATTTGCTAAACATTGTACACCGAATTATTTACTTTTTGTACTGGCAAAAAACCTATTGCAGATTAACCATTAATACATTATTAAATTAATTTTTTGAGCTCTGTTTAATTCTATTAAATGCATTGCTTCTTAGATTGTTTCAATGATACTTTATCATTATTAATTGGCTCAATTATATTAATTTTACACTGTTTATTATCTTACTACTAATTCTTATTGTATATTTGACATTATGATTATCGAACTTATTACATATTTTCATTGTTCTTCTCAAATTATGATTATTTATAATTTTACTTAATCATTTGTGTAGTATAAATGAAGAAAAAAAATGACAAAAATTCGACAAATCGACAAATACCACTTTTTTATAGGAACGGTGAAAAAATTTAGACTAATTTCGCTTAATTTTTTATTTTTATTTCATTGGGTTTTTTTTTTCAAAAAGAAGGGGAATGGACACTTCATAAATCAAGTAATAAAAAAAAAATTACAGTAAATTTTTACTTAGATCAACAAAGAAAAAATTCATTTCAGTTACTTTTTGTTTGATAATTAGAATTAAAATTGGTAATTGATAAAATAACGATTGACTTTCGGAAAAATGGAACTCGCTTTCTTCGTTTTTATGCCAAAAATACTGAAATCCTCTGAATTTACTGACCGAGCTATTGCTTGTTGGTTACAACTTTCAATACAAACTGCTAAAACTCTATTTAAAGTATTAAAAATTAATAAAATCGAAGATATACATTAATATTTGAGAAAATTCTATTAACATCGAGTGCCATCCAAGTTTTATCCAAAAGTTAATTGAATGCGAATGGATGAGTAAAAAGTATTTTATTAACGATTGAAATTTTAAACTCTATATAGATAGATAGATAGATAGATATATAGATAGGGAGAATGTAAACTAATAGCTTCTATATCTTCTAGCTATTGAAGAATAAACATCAATATAATATTGGTGTATTAAGAGGAACCTTCTTTTTCAGTCTTGTCATTGTGATAAAATAAAATAAAATGGGTGTCATTGTGATGAAATGAATAAACTCTCTAACGATTCCAGCGTCACTGCTGTACTCCGAATATGCATAAATCTATATTGTTATGATGCATTTTCTACAGATTTTGAAATTATATGTATATTCTTAGATTCTTCATATTTTCTAAATATTAGATTAATTTTCTTCAATTTTATTGCATTACAACCAAATTTTCATATTTTTGTCAAATTTTAATCAAAATTTATCCAGGAGAAGTCTGTCTGTTCAACTTTCGGATAAAAGTTAGCGCGATAATTACAAAATGAAGAAAGCTAGATTAAGGAAATTCGACAGAAATATTTAACATCTCCAATATCCTTGCCTACCAACAATCAAAATCCAACAAAAGGTTTATCATCTGTGATTTAAAAAACATATGAACGTCATAACCCCAAAAAATGATATAAATATATCAAGTTTAGCATAGGATTTTCTGACTACAAGTGGAATTTTTGTCATATGTTTATTTATTTTGAGAAGAACAGATTTGAAGTCCGAAATTGGATTGTTGTATACTTTTGACGTCATGCCAGGAATTACGAATGGTTGCCAAAATACTCGCCAAGGATGGCACAAAAGAGACTGTAAAAATGTTAAATTCACTGCAAAGTTATATTATTAATAATGCGTTCAATAATTAAAAAAAATAAATGATTATAATTATTGCACGCTAATGTCATATCTTTATTAGAGAAAATGCGAGAAAATTTTTGCAAAACCACTGTCGCTGGTATAATAATAATAGAAATCATTCATAAATCGTTTATATCGAGAAACTCGCCACAATTATTACTGCATATGCATTGTATCTACTTAATTTATTTATGGAAATGCTGGCAAACTTTGAGGAAATTATTACTGATGGTTTAATAGCAGTAGAGATCCCTTATAAATCATTGATTTTGAGATATTTGCGACAGTTTTTAATCCATTCGTTTTTTATCTACTTAATTTATTATTAAAAAATGCGAGAACATTTTGGGGAAACCACTACTGTTTAGTAATAATTGTTTATATCGGGACTCTCTCTATAATTTTTAAAATATTTGTTCTTTATCTACTTAGCGGTCTTCAACTCTAGATGAACTTCGAAAACTTTCATTATAAAAGTCCATTTTTACATTTAACGTCATCTTCTAAGAGGACGATAAATCTGCCTAAATTAATCTGCAAATTCCCGTCAGATGTTATCACCGAATCTGTCAATAATCGTTATAAGATTTAATTTAATCGTGGATTCCACTAAATAGCTCTTCAAGATCGGCTAATGGAAAATCTATCCTCTCTAAAGGCTCGGAGAAAATTCGAATAACCTTCTAATAGAGAATTCAGGAAAATACTGACGGAAGGGGTCGTGACTCAAGATAAATTTAGAATATCTCAATCTGCTCAACCCTTCGATAAATACATCTAAACCCCTTTAGTCATGCTCTGATTAATTAGCTCTAACCGTTTCACTTTTATTGGGACACTTCATAAGGATCTTAAATTAATTACAAAATAAAATATGAGATTTTATTAATTATTTTAATAAAGTATAATTAACTGAATTTTTTTCATTGGTACTTAGATCAGATTTAAATAAAATTTGATGGAATTGCTTTAATTATTTAATATCTGCCATTGATAAATAATGATCTGTTAAAAAGTCGATTATCTACCAAATCATGTACAATGATTCTCTGTAGTTTTAAATTCACTCAAATATTGCTGTTTTTATTTATGGTTTTGAAATCGTTTTGTGATATTTCAAAAGATTTTGCTGCATTATTGAAATAAAATTGATTTATAAACATATCAAAAGAATAAAAATGCTTATTCTATTTTAAAAAAAGTTATTTTCAGACGATAATTTTTTATTGTAATTTTGAAAATGATGGACAAAATTTAGCAGATGATTTCTATTTCTCATATGCTTTAAATGAAGTATCATAAATATTTGTTGATCCTAGATTAATAATAAAAGAATGAAATCTGGTATCTCAAATTTCATATTTTCATCTGAAAAGATTTTTATTTTTAAAACAATGTTTGTCTTGAATTATTAAATAATTTAAACAAATTTGAAAGAATGATGTGATTATCAGAATACGCATGCTCGATATTTCGAAAATTGGGTCCATGGTGAATATCTATGCTTAGTTGCACCGTTTTGTTGGCGATAAGTCGCCAAATGTGATAACCATTTTTACCATTTCTTAATAACCTTAAAAGACGAAAATATGTGCCCCAAATCCCTAAATCAAAAAATTTCTGCTTTTTTAGTTTGAGCCTTAAAAATTCAAACCAATACAACATCATGCTCTCGCATGAAAAAAACATTTTAACAACAACAAAAAAAGTTACAAATGTTCCATTGACATAAACTTTTGAATTACGAATTGAATTTATAATTTTAAATGTTTTTTGGCCATCTGCGTTAGTTTCTAATGACCCTAAAAGCAAAAAATTGATGCCTCAAAAGTCACAAATCCTCAATTTGTTGCCTACGCATTTTGAGACTTCAAAATCCCCCCCCAACAAAAACATTTTTTTCTCAAGATAATATCAGAATAATAATATAGCGCAACTGTATGATAAAATAACAAATCTGAGGAATTCGGCATTGATTCATGAGCAAAATATTTACTTATCTATCAGGTTTCAATCATAGTTTATTAAATTTATTATTATGTGATTTATTTAAATTATTTATTGATTTATTACTTTTTTATTTAAAATATTTATTCTATTCGATAGGGATTGTATCGACATAATTACAGATTTATAACCAGGGTGAGTGGGCTCTTCAAAACTTTCTCACATACATCCTCATAAATTTACTACGCCATGTAATGCTTCATTGGAATGTAATAGTTACGACATACCTTTTCATAAGTATGCTACTATTAGCAGTTATTTGGCGATTAATCCATGACAAATATAAATGAATTGAAGCACCTCTTTTTCCCTTTCTGTGGAGAATGCCCCTCATATGGTGTTTTGCTGAAGACAATCAGTTAAGTTCCAGACCTGTAAACAGAGGTCGACGTTTTTCCATGGCCCATAACCCTGTTTTCGGCTCGAAACCGTAGAAACTCTTCACCATACAGCTCTTTAAACCAATTTTCTTTATGTGTCTGTAGTAATAAGTTATTGCGTATTTCGTAGTGCAGCTGTGTTTGTGAAGATTAAAAATAATGTGTTTAAAAACAGGCTGTTCCTTAGAAAACCACAACGCACCATTATAGAATCAAAATTCCAAGTATGTGCTTGAGGCGGGTTTTTATAAACCTGTTGCAAGAAAGTGTCACAAAAAACTGCCCTTCGCATGGAAAATCTCACTCTAAATTTGATATATTTAAGTCATTGCGCTTTTGAATAATTGCATTTGAGTATTCATGGAAGTACAGACAGATAGTCAAATTTTAGTTGCATTTGATTTAAAATTTCGCTGGCATTTATATTGTAGATTTTGAAAATCTGTTATGAATTTTATATATATATCTCTGTCCGTTTTTTAAAATCATAGCCTTAATTTAAATTCGTAGTGTTAGACTGGCAGATTTCCACCTACAAAATTTTATATAAAATTTAACAGAAATCTATTAATTAAAAAAATTAAAAAATCTATAAAATCTATATGGGTGAATGAATAAAAAACACAATTATAAAACTACTTTTTTTTTATTTTGATGCCACTTTAGCGTACTAAAACCTTCGCAAATAAAGGCTCTACAAAATGGTATAAATATCTCCAATACCCGTTAGCTATTTCTCGAGTTTTTGTGATTCCAACATACAGACGCTTTCGGGAGCAATCATTTTATACTATGTGTAGATAGATGTTTTTCCGTTAACGTAATAAATTTTAAACGTATTTAACTGGAGAAATTAATTTTAGCATATGATAAAAAACAGGGAACTTGCGGATTTAAATAAAAATCAAACAGATTTATTTGAAGAAAAGAAAACGCCTATTTATTTGTATGCATCTAATCACAGTAAATCACAATTTCAATGTTCTATGTGAATAAAATTTGATATGAAATTTAAAAATCTGAATTTTAGATATGTATCAAATTTTAAACCTATCAATTATCAAATTTAAATTTAAAGCCAGATAAAGGTTTAATGAAATGTTAATGCCTATTTCTACTTGTTTACCAACGTAATAGCTAAAAATGTCAAATAATACTGCAAAGTAATAGCTAATTCTATGAATTAGATTTATTAAATAGGAGTTCCTTCTTTAAGGTCACAAAAATGTGTTTGTATGTAATTTTTAATCCGGTCAGTGCAAAGAAAGGCTTTATTAAGGTTTTTATTATATTACAAAGATATTGAGGTGGTAGTGCATAGCGGCGCTATACCCGAAACCACAGATTGAAGGATTGTAGCCGAGTAACATGACCATCGAGCAAAAGTGACACTTTAACTCGAGGGTTGTTATCTGGCTTATAAAGATTTCACCACAATATGAAGACTCCACTACTCGCAGTAATCGAGGTGTTGAAGAATTCGAGATTGTGGAATTCATTGAACTTAGAGGGTTTCCCTACCTGTTTTCTTAAACTACCCTATCTTCTCAATATGCTCAACGGATGCGAATAGAGTGGGGAAAAAAGAAGACGCTGTATAATTTAGGGATACAGAAAGTTGAAGGGACTATGTCCCTCCTCATGCAATAATTAATATATATTTTTTTTGTAAAGTAATTTATACTAATAGCTAACAGAAACGATCTTCTCGAAAATGTCTTGTATATTTTCAAATCTAATTTTTTATACGCCTAATCATCTACCATTTCGTATAAAATTGTTAGTAAGGTGGAGGCAATCTACCATTGGCTGTTTCTATCGCGTGAATATATATTTTGAACATCTTTCTGCCAACAAAATAAAATTTAAATTCACACATAACTACAATTATGTTTAGATCAGGGGTTCTCAAAAGGTGGGTCGTGACCCCTTTGGTGGTTACGGAATGTGTCCAGGGGGGCATGAGATGTGGAAGAAAAGTTTAAAGAAAATTAATTTATTGAAGAGTACTTAAGAGAACTATTAATTTATTTAAGAGTTTTATTAAGAAAGAGTAAAGAGTACACGTAAAGTTTTTGATACACTTACAAGTTGGTTTCTGTGTGTCTATTAGTTAATGGAATACATGAGTTTCTTCGGAATTAACCTATTTCTTAATGTCTGGAAGAGCATTGTAACTCACAAAACAATGTCAGTTTCCACTGTCAAATGATTTCTTGATTTTTTTAAAAAAATTTATCATTATGGAGAATTTTTTTCCACAGTCTCAATATACAGAAAATGGCATCAAAATTTTTAATGCCGTTATGGACAGTTCTGGGCATTCCTTTTTAATACTATCATTTGTCGATATAAGCTTTGTGAAAAATTACTTTAGCTGACTGATCATTTGAAATCTCTATCAGTCGATAATGATGAAGGGCACTCAGCTCAGCTTTTTTTACGGCTTGCTCACATAACGTATTGACTATAAACGCAATCCCACACAAATCCTTAACTGGAATGTAATCTGTAAACTGTCCAATCAAAGTTTCGAGATGAGATGATACGAGAAAGGAGAAAAATGAAGTGTCAAGGGATGTGGCGAGAATACCTGACACACACTCTACCAACTCTTGAGTACGTGTGAAATTTTTAAAATCTCTGTCTAAACTTTAGACAGAGTTAAAACATTTGGATGGGTCACCAAAATACTTAGTCTAAAAAGGGAGTCTCAATGTATAAAAGTTTGAATAACCCTAATCTAGATAGTGCACCTAATTTTATTGATTTAATTTATTGCGTTTATGAGAATTTCGGTTTAAATGCATGTAAAAATACACACCTACAAATTATATTCTCATCGGCAAATTTAGCTCAAAATTTCATAAGAATCTATATAGCAGATGCTAAAACTGTGTACCAAATTTTATCTACTTAGTTCTTTATTTTAGGAATCATCGAATAACTTGTAACCGAACAACTAGATAGATATATTTCCTACTAGCCGCCTTTGGCGACCAGTCGGTTCGTCAATATTAATAACGACTAAAGGGTTAAATCATTTTTTATATAACTTGGTCTCATAATAAGTTTATCAGCAAAATATTTTTAAGCTTCAAATTTTTATAGTCATATAATTCACTTATACTATTATGTATGCCTTATGCAGTCCTATCTTTGAAGTCCGTATCTCTGTCGGATTTTCTATCAGTGCACGTAAAATTAAGTTTTGAATTAAATTGAAAATGATGAAACTTCAATTAATATAAAGACCTCTTTACTCAATCCAAGCATGTCTTTGAATAAATAAGAACAGAAAGCAGAATAGTGCGACATTGAATATTTATGTTTAATACAGAAATTGAAACATTATACATTTTTTTTTATAATTTATAAGTCTCAAGGAATTACTCAGCCAAAATTTCACAGGTTAATTGAAACCTTCAGTTATTAATTTTATTTTTAGATATATATAAATGCTCTCAATAATATTTTTTAGGGCTATAAATATATTTAAAAAATTTCCTTTGGTCTTATAGATTCATATTTGTAAAATATTATTAATATTTCAACTTCTAAATAAATAAATAAGAATTTCTATCTTCTTCAAATCTGGCTGATTTATTCAGTTCTGAATATTGAAAGTTTAGAACAATCATCATCATAATAATCTAGAACAATTATTCTAGAGTAACTCTGATTGGCTTCTTTGATCTCTTAATAAAGTGATTTAAAATCGCCAATTTATATCGAATAGTTATGTTGAAATTTTCATAGATAGATCAGCTTTGATGATTGATTTAGTTGATTGGAATGCCATTTTTTTAATTTAAGGACTTATTGTCTCAAGAATATTTTGTTAAATATGATTCACAGAGCAGATGATGTATGTAAAAATTTAACTCATCAGCATTTTTCATTATATCTATAATTATATATATCACTTGGATCAATTGCTAAGAGATTTATGTCCCTCCCCAAAAAAAAATAAGAAATTAGATTTTGAGCCCCGATTACAGAAGATGCCTTGTAGATGTTAAGCCATATTTGCCTTAAATAAAATTGTTTAATTGGATTAGTAATATATGTATAGCAAAATATCATAGAAAACGTTTCCCTCAATTAATTTTCAAAAAATATCACGTTTCATTTTTGTTTCATTTTATACAGACACGTGCCGAAAATGACATTTTTATATGTTTAATTTGGAGTGATAGTTGATTTATTTTTTCTCGTAAGAAAACATGATATTGTTTTTGTAGAAAGTTTTCATGTCTCCGAAATATGCGGGTAAAAATAGTTTTATATGCTTTTACAAATTTTGCATTTTTAATTATTACGTATGCTTGTTTGAAAGAAGATGTATTTTCAAATAGCTGACCTACTTTTACCAGTACAGATTTAATATTACGTTATTTCGTTGAAAGAATATGCTTTTTTATTTCACTTGATTCATTAAAATGCGGAGATAAATTACAGTCACGAAGGCGAATTCTTTGATTTACACATAATATCTTCTTCACATAAGTAAAAGAAACAATTCAAAACATGTCTTATTGTTTTAAAAATTAAAAAATAAAATCACGAAAGTAATTTATTCCTACTGATTATCAATCGCTTTTTATTCGTCGTTTCTTTGAAATGACGTTATTTTCAAAGTTCGTTTAAGATTTCTTGCTTTTAAATAATTAATTTCGCTCTCAGAAGAGTATCGTTTGGTGCTTTTCTAAAAATTCTTTTTCAGTTTTAACTGTCGCACTTTTGTAATATATTTTTACTTTGTATTTTTATTTACTTAAATTTTTTAATGAAATTGTTAATTTTGATATTGCAAACGATCAAGAAAAATTTTCTCTTGCATTTATTGTTTAAAAAATATCACATTTCCTATTTATTTCATATAATCACGTGAAAAAAATTATATTTTTCTGTTTTATTTTTGGTAGTAATTATTTTTTTAAATAAATCAGAACTTCTGAAAATTTGATGGCAACATTTTATTAAAATCTGATTTTTTTAGATCCTCGAGAAGATAATTTTTTTTTATTTTATGCGAAATAAATTGTTGAAAAAAAACGATTATATTAAGTTAATTATTAATTATTAAAATTCATTAAAAATGTTTTAATTCCTACGTTAAAAAATTAGTATCTTTGAAAAGCTAATTTTTTGAGCTTTAAAGTGATGCAAAATTTAATTTTGTGCTGTAATAATTTTAGTAGTTATAGAGAAAAAACTTTAAAATTTGGCTTATTTTTTCATTAATTAAAATTTTAATTTAACATTCAAATAAACGGCTCCGAGTTGCATATTCCCGGCACCCAAAGTATACATATACCAAATCTGGTAGCTGTAGGTCGAAAGGTCTGGCATGTGCATCGCCAACACAAACACACACATCATGCTTTATTATAAGTAAAGATGAATAGATTTGGTATATAATTTGATATAAATTTACAAAATTAATCGGAATCCATATGCGAATATTCATTTTTCTTGATTAAAATTATTTAAATTATTGCTCACAGACAAGCCATGTTTTACTTTCCTTTTCCTTTTTTTTCACTCAGGCAAGTCTAAAATGAAAAGATTAGTTAGAATTTAAATTTTAAATTTCTTGATTATAACAATGCATCATCAATACTTCTTAGACAAAAAAATAATGAAATCGTAGAGTTATTATTGAATATTTTTGAGTGTAGGCTTTCTACAAAAAACCACATATATAATTTCAAGTGTGGGATAGTGCTACTTGGAAAGAATTTCCTTTTTAAAATTTAAATTTATTAAAGTTTCATAAAAAACAAATCCAAAGAGGGTTTTCTTAAACATTTCTTTTACTTATTAAGGTTAAAATTTATAACAGATAATCAATGTTTAAAACAGGATGCATTCTAAATCTATTTAAAAATTACGTTTTTTGGAAAATAGTTTTCACATGTTCCTAAATATATTTTTACAATTCTATTAATTACTTTCTTCCAATATCAGTACCATTTCTTAGAAAGGGGGAGTTACAAACCTTCTAAACCCTGTAATTAATGGCACTTCTAATCCTAATTGGCAGTCAAATTCTCTCCTGTGATGCTATTATTAGTGGCACTTGCCATAGACAGTCTTCGCTGTAACGACTTGACCACGGGCGGGTCAAATGAAATGCTAGCGTGTTACACACAAACGGTTTATTTACAGCTTTACACAGAAAAACACGTCATCTAGGTTAGATAAAGGAAATATTTACAATGGATTCACTGTTCGACAACTATGGCGGGAATTTACAAGCTGTCTGTGGATTCGGCTACTGCCTGTAGCTCCAGAGATCTACGGATTACTTCCGGTAGATCTTTAAAACAAACTCGAGATCGCGTGGTATCTCTTCTACTTCAGCACTCCTCACAGCTCGTCTCGTCCACCGGATCAGCTTGTCTCCTCTTCTCCTCTTCTCTCCTTCTCTCTTCCCTTTTTAACGGGCGCGAAGCCCGTTAAAAAGGGAAGAGAGAAGATGCCGGTTGTCCAATCATTCTACTCCCACTCGCGTCACCATGTCGTGGGAAGATTCCTGAGACATCCACCCCTTATCAGCACCGTCACCCGCTGTTCACACCTGCGTTATTCCTTCAATTGGTTGTAAACAGCATCTGCTGTTCGTTATCGGAACCCTTCCGAGCTGGGTGGTCCATAGACGAAATAGTCCCGTCT
Source organism: Argiope argentata (assembly GCA_026289955.1). NCBI lineage: Eukaryota > Metazoa > Arthropoda > Arachnida > Araneae > Araneidae > Argiope > Argiope argentata. The sequence goes on from JAOUZG010001231.1 coordinate 150,325, forward strand.
GGTATTTCGGCACGGTTTACTGCTTTAATGAGCCGAAAACATGTGTGATCCTTTATCTGTCTATCTCAAATTCTAAGAACGGGAGAAACACAATGGGATGAATAGCCTCACCGCTGGATAGGAATATCATTGTTCGATCATGTGTCTCTTCCAGCAGGAGACAAAGTGGCGACTTCCTTACATCGCCGAGGCATCAGCGGGCTTTAAGTCGAAAGTAGCGTCTCCTGCTTTGAAATAGTTCTAACTAAGAGTACGAATTAGCTACTCACTCATCACAGTCGCTTGCATAATCCCTTTTTACAAGGGGACACATTGATGCACCTTACTATTTGAACACAGAAGAACAACCATGCCCGAAACAGGACTCAAACCCGGGAGCCCAGAACATGGGGAAGACGTGCTACCCTTTCACCAGGACGCCGGCATTCTCTCCCTTTCTTCAAATTAAGACCTATTTCAAATGAAGAACGCAATGCCAAAAAGGAGGACATCATTGGTGATCAAATGAAATGTACATTCTGTATGCATCATTTGAAGGCTGGTGTAATGTCTTGAGAAGGAAAGCATAGTTTTGAGAGCCTCCAAGGCTTTTATTCTCAGACATAGATAGCAATTAACATTAAACATGAATAGAAAACAGGTTTAAGAGTTTAAATTCTTCCAGGGTCTGTAAAACCAAACTAATTCGCTGTTGTTATGTTATTGTGACTAATGGAACTTGCCGTGGACAAGCCTCCACTGATGCAATCAGCAGAATTTAAGCCTATGAAATGCGTCTTTGTTTTTTACAAGTAGCTCTACCTAGGGCCGAGAGAAAGTTTTTAGGGGGCGGGCAACATTCATACATATCAGATCGTAATTTAGACCTGGAACAGAGAACGATCACCCCTGGCCCAGTACCCCCAGTGATATTACTCTTGATATCGAGGAATTTGATACCACGAACAGATTTAACGAGTGTCCGTCGCCACACACTCGGGGAATCTTTTAGCCGGTGAGTTTCGAACTCGTTACCTAAGGAGTACGAGTCCAACACTCTACCAACCGGGCCATCCCGGCCAAAGATAATGTAAGAATACTAAATATCAATTCAAGAAACGGTCATCACACACATAAAAAAACCAAAATCTTTCCTCCTTTCTATTCTTATCCTTTAATTTAATTCCGTCGAGACACATCTCTAGCTTTAGTCTAACTCTCAATAAAGCTGAAGAGGTGTCAATTAATTCGGCAGAGCGACTTGTCCTTAAATGAGCGACAGGACAGTATACCGGGATAGTTTGGTTGGTAGGGCTTTGGATTCGCTTCCTTTATATTGCGAATCCGAATCCCGCCGACTGAAGATTCTCCCTATGCATGTGATGACTGGCGCAGATATAAATCTATGTTGGTCACAAAGTCCCCCATGTCGAGATTAGTACCACTGGGGGTACTGGATTAGAGGTGATCATTCTCTGTTCCAGAGTCCAGTTTATTCATGGATGAATGAATGAAAAGCATGAATGAAATCCAGCCTGTGAAAATGGTTGTGGTGCATGAGTAGCTATGTCCTTCTCTATGCCCTAGATGGCGCTACTGAAAAACAAGAGACGCCCTCTCAGCTTAATATCGCTGAAAATCATTGACGATTCGTGATTCTATGACAAGTGCCATAAGAAAATACTTCATTTGAAACTTAACAACTGCTTTAAAAGAAGATGCAACGAAAGCTGAATCTTGCCGATAGCAAAAGCGATAGTTGATGCTAAATGGATACTAGACATTTATGTTTATTGGGTGTTCATTTTCTTATTAATGCTGAAGGGACCTTTATTTGGACTAATTTTGAGACACATTAAAGAACTTTCGATTATGTCTCTAATATGAGCCGGAATCTAAAGATCCTTATAATAAATTATATATCTTGTTGAATAATTCAATTTCGTATCATTTGGGAAATATAAAACATAAAGATTTCTTACGAAAATAATCCTCTCGTTCATGTATTGGTCAGGGAAAGTGCTGCCTTGCTGCAATCTCTGACATAGTTTTTGCGTGCATTATATATTTTTACAATTCTGCTTTGTGAAGTGTTTGTTTGTGTGTTATGTATTCTTTTATTGTATCATTGCTACCTGAGGAATAAAATACCTTTTTTATTATCCAACCTACTCGACTTATTTCATTCTATACTAATGGAAATATTTCTTTTGCAGTTTTCTGCAATGCTTTGACAGAATAGACCCAGAACTAAATCCTTGTCTAAGATTCAATTAATAAACACTTCTACTTTGTTGTATTTTGCAATGACTTCGATTTTCAGTGTTTATAAAAAATGTTTTACGAGCGTTAATTAACTGAATATATTATCCACTCATATGCAAATATTTGGTTTAAAAAACTTTTTAAAAAATCACTCTTTTGAAAATTACATTGATTCATAGTTTTACGAAAGAGTTTCCATACCAAACGTTCCATAGCATGTCTGAAAAATTACACCAACCGTCTTAAAGTCAGCAATGTTAGAACAAGGCTTTGATTTATAGTTAAAAACTTTTTTTCGCAAGATTGCACCCGGGATTTTACGATTGGTTATACGTCCCTAGATTTATGGATGATGTACCGCATTAAATATTTAAACCCTAATTATGTTTTGGGACACGTTCTTCTCTCCATATTGTTTTGTTGGCTATGCAGTTGCCAAGAGAAATGAGAAATTCTGCAATTTCATGTTGTGACAAATTGTTTCCTGAAATTGAAAGGAGGATTGGAGAGAAGGCGTAGTTTGCGAAAATAGATCGATTAGTTTTCAAGGGTTTTTTCCCCAGCGTTTTAGTTTGGAAATAATTAGTGATACTGTTAGATAGTTAATAACTAAACACTTTTAATTTTGTAAAGTAGAGTTTTTGTCCAAGTTTCTCATTTTTTTTCGTTACTTTCAAAAGTTTTGGAAACCGTACACATTTGTATTCTTTTTAATAATAAACTTTTTTAATGCTTTGAGAATTAATTTCGCATTTCATAAAGTAAATTTACTAAGTTTTTTATTCAATTAATTTAAACATATCGACACCTGCTGAGAATTTTTTAAAAAAATGATGCAATAATAACAAAAAATGATATAATTCAACTTGTAATAAATTTAAAAAATGATGCAATAACTCAGAAATTGAGGTGATAATAAAAATAGTGAAACTATCCTTCATAATAAGTAATAAAAAGTAAGTTCTTTCATAATAAATAATAATGGAAAAACAACAAGTAATATAAAAAAAATAAGTCAATTCCTAATTAGGTCATTTACTTACTTTATATTAACTTCTTAGGTTAATTTCATTTTAATTAATTTTTATAAAATGATTAAGATTAATATAAATATGTATATACATATGATAGAATCATAATATTAAGTGGCCCTTTTCAAAATGCTATTGCTTGAATTTTCAACTTTGATTGGGGCAACAGAACAGGCGTGAATTTTCTACGCCAGTTGGGGTAGCGCAATACAGTTTAGAAATTTTCAACTTCCTTTACTTTGTTTTATTTTAATTCCAAAAATACTTGAAAATGAATCCGAAAAACCGATTAATTAACTATGTTTAACTTTTAATGCATCAAATACAAAGAAAATAAGCATAATTGTTTGAAATAATAGATATTTTATTATAATTTTTGAAATTTTTTTCTGATAGCACGGTTTATTTCCACAGTCTATAATTTTTTAAGATACCTAATTCATAAAGCAACATTAAAACACATACTTTCAAAAATGTCCTTTCAAAATACTTTAATTTTAAATAAAAAAAATACTTTAAAAAAAAGAGAATTCTGAAAAGTCAGAATTCATTAAAATCTTGACACCAATATCTGTAACAATTCTTTCTCTTTATATTTTCATACACCATGATAGAAAATCAAAAATATGAAGGATTAAACTTATTATAGTTTTAACATAAAATGTTATGACATTATTCTATATAATAGAATGTAATGGAAAAATATATAAAAAAATTTATAGAGAAAAATTTACTTTAATGATTTATATCGGAGATTAAATATATATTTATACATTTTTGAATTGCATCTATACACTAATAAAAATGTGAAAGTTTGGATGGATGGATGATGCTAGTCAATCACGCTAGAACGGCTGAATGGAATTATATGAAATTTAGCAAAGTGATTCGTGAAGAAATTTGGCGAAATTCTACATTATTTGGCTAATTTTGCTTGTACCTGCTAACGGAAAAGAACAGAAAAAAAACATAATGATGAAAATTAAAAATGTTGAATCCATATTATCCCAACTGTCGTAGAAAATTTAATCATTACATTGTCTCAATTGGCGTTGAATTGGTATGCGCAGTTTGTTTTTGATTTTGTTTTGACCATACTAATCAGGAAAATGATTTTGAATAATTGCTTTTCTGCTTAGTTTTATTTTACGCACACGCTGTAAATAAATTGTTTTTGGATTATTTATGTGGGAGATACATTGATATACAACCACTTGGGGCTTTTCGAGGTGGCTATTTTTTGGTAGCTCTTTGTTTGGGTTTACATCACCGTCATTTATCGTAATTCGATCTTCCCTGTTCTTTTTTCTTTATATTTCCTCCTGTACGTATTTTTTTCGCCTACTTTTCTTATTTTCGATTAAATTTTTTTCATTGCATTCCACTTTTCTGCATTTGTTGATTTCTTTTTCTATATCTCCGTTAATTTTCCGCAGTGTTCATCAAAACCTTACTGTTGGAAATATCACAGCTTCAGTTCGCTCTACATTCGGCCATTTATCTAAAATTTGGCGACATAATTTTTTTTTTGGCGAAAATGTTTTTCAACAGCACCATAATAATATGGTTTGATTACATTTTACACTATGATCAGAACAGCAGTTCTCATACATTAAAATTCTCACGTGTACAGAGTCAAGGGTCAAAGCTAATGTGGAATTTTTTTTAATTTGATGTGTATAATAAACTTATGATTAAATGAAAATATTAATATTAAATGTACCTATAACACCAAATTAGAATTTTTTAGGAATTAGTATCTCCAGTTTCATTTATTTTAAGACGGATTTTGTTTAAAATATGATTTATATATACTTACATCAAAATATTTATTTTATGCAAGCATAAATTTATAAAACTTGCAAAACTAAATACTTGAAACCCATTAATTAATAACCTTCTCACAAACTTAAACACTAATCATTTTGTAATCTGATATTCTTTCTAATTTTTTTTTCTTTCTAGGTAGTTCACTCCTCAGTTCCAGAAAATTGACCATAAACCCACAACTGATTCCATAGACACCTTTTCCCCCGAAGAAAAAACAACAACATTCCCATACATCATCGTTCGATTACTTAAGTTTGATAATCATTTTTGAGTTCGGTCACGGCCAGAGCCGAATTTCTCACGAAGTGTCACATCTGAGAAATATACGACTCCTAGCCAGACTGTTCTATACTCCTCATTGCGTGCTCCTATCAGTGGTGACCATAAATATTAATAAAATAAAAAAAAAAACATGGCAAAAGTTTCTCTATGTGAAACTCTTTAAAAAGAAAGACAATTTTTAATCAAAAACGAAGTCGTCTGTTTCATAAAATTACTTAAATTTATTAAGGAATTATCAGTTAAAGTCCTAAAAATGTATAACTGCGTTTCATTCATTTCAAAGGTGTATTTTATTTTCATAGCTCACTATATGATATGGTCTAATTGATTTTAAGCCATTCGCTGACAAGCCTAAATTGTATGATGTTATTCCCATTGCCATTTCTGTTTTGAGTGTTATTTTTTATCTAAGTTTTATTATTTCAAAGTAAATGCACATATTTTGTCATAACACAATCATTTACATGCGTAAAAATTAAACACGAATTTACTCGTGGTTGGCAATGGGAATGCAACATAACTCGATAGATTTTTCTTATTTGTGCACGTTTACTCAAAAAAAATGAATCACACATATAATTGAAAGTATAAAAATACTACAAAACGAAACACAATTTTCGGTTAATTCGTAATGGCTGGTTATTCACCGCTGACCATTACTTCGATTTTACTTTTTAGATTCTATTCTATTCTATTTAATTAATTAAAATACCATATTATACTTGTTAAATAAAATAGAATTTTTGTAAAAACAACTTATGTGTTATTCTTTCTTTTAAAGTTTTTACGCATGTATATTTATGCTTGTGGCCATAAAAATTTTGCAAGTTTGACAAGTTGCTCTTTATAATATATTGAAAGTATCACGAATATATTCGTGATGGCAATGGGTAACACCCTGCCAACCACGAGTATATTCGTGTCGTGGCATGGCATGGCATGGATTCCACTAATTTATGAAGATATTCTGTGGATAGCTCAACTCAAGATTCTTGCAGGAGAGTCCACAAGAATCTCTCTCCACCACGTGGAAGTGGAAGGTCAGCACATTGCGAAACATTACAAATACAGTCGATAATGTTCATCTCAAGAGAATCAGGTGACTTTGAGAGGAAAATAAATTCAGAAGAATGTTTCTCCAGCCACTCGGTTGCCACTGTAGACTGGGTTGCTGTTGAAATTGTCAAAATCTGTCAGAATGCACACAGGACATGAATGCATGCAGAAGATTAGAAAGAATGTTGAAGCACCTCTGACCTGTAATGGTCGAATCTACACATATCAATGATCCTATTTTAAGCTAACTGCACAGCCCCTTTGCCTTCACAGAGCCTCCATTAGCTTGAACAGTTCTTGTAACCATAAGAGATCAGTAGATTCATGGGTTCTCTCCACACCCGTACTCATCCATCCACCCAATACACTTTTACAAGTGTCTTCTTATACCAGATATCGTTTTCTAATCATTAAGAGTCCAATGGTGGATCGGCATACCCAGGTAAGGTGCAGAGCATTGTGCTGCTGAGTCTCCAATGGATTATCGGATGATTTATGGTTGCGAAAGCCCATATGAATTAGGTTATGTCACATAGTGCGTACACTAACACGTGTCGAGGAGCCTGCAATCAAATCAGCACCATTTTGAGGAAGTGTAAACGTTTGTCTAGTACGGGGTCTATCCAGTAAGTAGATTACGTTTTGGAATAAAAAAAATAAACAAAGTATAGGAAACAAATTTTATTATATACGGATGAAAGCCACACTCAAATACTACTTTTCTACATAGTCACCATTCAAATTAAGGTATTTATCGTAGCGATGTACGAGCTTGGAAATTATTTCGTCGAAAAATTCGGCCACCTGCGCCTTCAACCACTTCGTTACCTCTTCTTCCAGCTGTGCGTCGTCATCAAAACGCTGCATAGCCAGCCACTTCTTCATTGCTGGAAATAGGTGGAAGTCTCTCGGTGCCAGGTCGGGACTGTACGGCGGATGAGGAAACAACTCCAACTTAAAAGATTCAAGAACTTTACGAGTGACATTTGCCGTGTTGGGCCGGGCGTTATCGTGAATCAACAAGATCTTAGAGCTCAACATTCCTCTGTGCTTGCTTTGAATTGCTCTTCTGAGTTTTTGGAGAGTTTGGCAATACCTTTGAGAGTTTATTGTAGGACCTCTTTCCAGGAAGTCCATCAAAATCACACCTTTTCTGTCCCAAAAAACAGTCGCCATCATCTTCCTTGCCGGCATTGTTTGCATGCATTTCTTGGGTTTTTGGGGAGAACTTGTGTGTCCCCACTGCATTGATTGCAATTTCGTTTCACAGTTCACGTGTTTCACCCATGTTTAGTCACCAGTAACGATGCGATTGAGTAAAGAGTCACCATCTTTATGGTAAGCGTCCAAAAAGTTCAACGCTGCAGCCATTCGCTTATTTTTGTGGTCCTCTGTCAAGATTTTTGGAATCCATCTTGCACAAAACTTGTGGTAACCAAGCTTTTCGTTGATGATTTCCTGCAACAAACTTCGCAAAATTTGTGGAAAACTCAAAGAAAGTTCCGTTATTGTGAAATTTCGATTTTCACGGACTTTAGCATCGACTTTTTTTGCAAATTCGGCAGTCACTATGCTGGGTCTCCCACTTCGATCTTCGTCGTGAACATTGGTTCGGCCATTTTTAAATCTTATGACCCACTCCACCTTCAGTGATAATGTAGTCCCCATACACTTCACAAAGCTGCCGATAGATTTCTAACGGTTTACAGTTTTTTGCAGTCAGAAACCTTATTACTGCACGCACCTCGCGGGATTTTCAATTAACGCAGACATTTCAAACCGTCAAAGTATCTGAACGGAGCACAGCACGAACCTCTCACTAGCACGGCTAGATGCCGACTGAGCTGCACAACGCTCTGACCCCAAGATGACCGTGCTAGCCCCGCCCCTAGCGGACACAGACGAAAACGTATTCTACTTTCTGGATGGCCCTCGTACATCGATTCCTTTCAGATGTCGATGAATCTGTTATATCAAGGCCTTTTTCAAGCCCCACCGCAATAGGAGATTTGAAGTTTTATCTGAAATCTGGTATTCGTGGTACACCCTAGAAATGGCCGTGTATGAAAATCCAAATTTCACCTCCACTTCGGAGAGGCTGTACTCCATCTCTCGTGCGCCGACAATTAGTTCCTGTTAAAATTCACTTAAATCTTTATAACCTGCTATTACAATGGCAAGAATCACTGTAATAACCTCTTTAAAAAACCTTTTGTCTTATATAAGCACTTTCGATAGCGTCGCGTTGCATTGATTTATCGAACACCCCCATTAAGTGTATACGATCTGCAACACCAGTTTTTCTGGCTTTTCAGTGTATAACAATTACAGGCAACGAAGTAAAAATTTTCTCAAGCGCATTATAAACCTTTCAATGCAATAACCGCATAATAATGACACAAAGAACGCATTTGGTGGATTTTTTTAAGTAATATAATTATCGATTATCTAGTTTGCGAGTATATCCAGCTGGAAGTATCCGAAGAACTTGGAATCGCCCAGAGTGTCATGTAAAGACTTTGGCAACGATGTTAATATAATGTTAATGTGAGTAGACGTTACAGCAAAGGTCTCATTTCAGTTACAACGCCAAATGAGGACCGGCATTTGGCAATTTCTGCCAAAAGAAACAGACAGAGCACAGTATTAGACATGTCTCGTCAGTTCTTTACTGTCACTGGTACGGAAGTTTCAAGACAGACCGAGTATAGACGATAAGGGAAGATTGATCTGTATGCTCGTAAGCCCGTCCGATGTGTTCCACTTACTGCAAATCACTGTCGCCTTTGGTTAGCCTGGAATAGAATCACTCAATGTGGACGCCGGAACAGTGGGCTTATGCGATGTTTTCCAATGAGTCCAGACATAGTGTGCTGTCTGAACCTTCCAGACATTCATATGAGAGTTCCAAGTACCCTTTGCTACATGAGAACATCATTTAATGACACCGTTACGGTGGTGGAGGATTTCTCATATGGGAATGAATTAATCAAATTGGATGACAATGCATGATCAAATTGGAGCCTCGACAGGTCAAATATATAGGGACATCTTTCTGGATTAATATATACGTTTGGTTCCGGGCACCATTGGTGCTGAAATCGAATAGATGGCAACTTCCGTCCTCACCGTGCAAACAACGAACGTCTGCGATCAGAGGATATCATCCATAAGGACTGTTCAACACTCTCACCGGACTCAATCCAGAACAGCATGTGGGCAGAATTCTTCGATGACGTGTTTCAAACACTTCCTACATATCTAACGGAACTTTGGAGAATATTGTTTGGTGATTGCTGCAATATACCCCAATATCAGATCGATAATTTGATGCTCAGCCTGTCTAGGTGTTGCCAATGCCAATGATATTGGAGTTTTTTGGAAGCGCCTAGGATCTGGGGCCTTTAATCTTTCATTCGACTGGAATGATGGATAAGTGACAAACAAAATATGGTAAGCATTACTGGAATTAAGTCTATTACAATTTAAAGTTTAGTACAGAGAATAGTCTATGTGCTGTACGGACTACATTGCATCGGCTGGGAGAATTGCTAAGTATTAGCCACTATACAAACCATGTAATATTGGTTTTTGTAAATAGGATTCGTAATATGGGATTTTGTAATTTTCTTCTGGTTCTCAAAAAAATCGCATTTTTTTTAACAAAATCAAACATGTAACCTCTGTTTTGCTTTGTGTTTAATAAATAGGCTTTACAAATAAGTCCTATTTGTTTTGATTCCGACTCTTTCTTTATTCTTAATTGAGGAACATAAGAGAATATTGGCACCGATAAAAATAATTCTATCTTGTGTGTATGATATAATCTCGGAATAATATGTGTGCAGTTAACCACAAATAAAATACTGTGCACCCTGAAGGACAACGTATTGTGTAGATGAAATTTCATTAACATTGATTGGCATCATTCATATAAATTTTATTTTGTTTGATATATTTGCGATTAACTCCGAATTGCATTTCCCGTTTACTTTCTGGCTTTTGTCAATTGTCAATTTTAGAATATAACCTTTTATGCAGGTGTAACCAATAAATATATCAAGTTTTAGGGCAATTGTTTGAACAATACGACATCAGAAAAAGTACGAATAAACAAAAATTCCTTTTTATACATTAGATTTGGCTTAATCCTCAATACTTTCTGCCATAAATTCTGAGTTAATATTTTTCGGAAACCAAAAATGTTTGAAAGTACACATATTTTATTTCTGCACAGTTTTTTTTTCTTTTTTAATAAATTCTCATTAATATTTAAAAGTAAAAAAATAAAACTCTATATTTAGTTTATGTTTTTATTTATTGGGATAAAATATTTCCCGGAATCATTATTTTTTTGTGTGTGTGCATTGTATCACTTTTATGAAATGAAAAAAAAAAAAAAAACGTTTAGGAAGGCTATAATGTTTGAAAAATAGTTTTAAATAGTTTTAATTTTTTTTCAATTAATGTCATGAGATTAGTTTCATCAAATCCTAAATTATTCTATAATAGTTTAAGAAATTTTGATTACATTCTTCTTAATTCAACATCAGCAGTTTACTACTTCGGTTAAAAGAAAAAAGAAAAGTGAAAATATTTTCGCTAGAAAGGAAAGTTTTTTTTTTAAAATTTTTTTCGATATCTCTTCCATCAAAAATAGTCTGCCATGAAGTTTTCCTTTTCTTTTTCTTCTCAGATGAGAAAGAGTCAATTAAAGTACATGAAATTCACATTAGTGAGAGCTTTACAAAGCTGAAATTTCGAAACCTTCCTTTGCATGAAATTATTTTTTTTCTTTTCTTTGCCAAACCGTATGTGTTAAACACAGCTAAGGACGAAATAATTTAAATAATTGGCTAACTTTTTTTATCCCGCGTAGCCAAAAATACTAAACATACAGTAAAAGAAAAAAAACTTTTCTTCTACATTATAAAATAAATATAAATTAGAAACATTTATTGCTTTACGTTTAGAGTTGCCAAAATAATGTCGTACTCATGTTTACTATTAATTATGTACCTCATAAAATATTCAATAATAAACTTCTCCAGGTTGCGTATGATAATGCTAGGAGTTAATAATCATTTATCTAGAAGTAGCTGAAAATTTTTTTATTGAGGAGAGAAAATGATGATTACTACAAAAATATTGGGATAGTTATTTGCATGTTTTTATCCAGAAAAACAAAGCGTTTCTACTGTATTAATTAAAATCGAGTTCGTCTTAACTCTGCAATTACAGATAGACCCTAAACGTCCGTTTCAAAAAATTACTTTGGAGTTGCAAAATATCTGAATCTTATTGAGAAATTTCTTTCAATTTTGTTAAAAAGACTGGTTGAATAATTGAAGCACTTGCTCTACTTAATAGATATTCCCGAATCATTTAGAGTGCAAAGATGATTTCTATAACTTCTTAATGTAAGGTCTTTCCGTATATTTTGTTTGTAATAATGAAAGAATTGGAGTAAATTTTTGTTGTATATTTTGAATAATTATAATGAAAGTCATTAGATTTTAGAGACAAGGGAGAATTTCCTTCTTTGAAAAAGAAACTCAGGAATTTTAGAATTCTGTGATATCTGAAATCGAATTAGTTTAAGAATGACTGGAATGGCACCCATTGAATTGGATATGATTGCTGAATGGACGATTGAGTAATTGTTGACTTGTTATAACTTCAGATGAGTTTCGCGTAGTCAACAATTTACTTCTTCTTCGTTACAAGGAGAGTAAACGTTCCATGGAAACTGAACCATTAGTTGAACATAAACATCGATGTACGGCTTCTGGTAAGTGAAATTCAAAGCCATGAAAAACAAGATCCTTTCCCTTCTAGCAAAATCCTGGCAAAATTCTCTGACATTAATCAACATTTGTAGGAAAGAAAGAAGTAGAATGACAGTATATGTTTCACTACTAATCGAACATAGATATCCATTTATTGCTTCTGGTAAGTGAAATCAAAAGCCATGGTAAACTACGCTTTGGTCTTTCCAGTCAAATGTTGGTGAAATTCTCTGACATTAATCAACATGTGAAGGTGAGAAAGAAGTCGAATGACAGTATATGTTTCATTATCCTGTCGATACTGCTACGTCCAGTGGTGGCGGGGTGGTTGGCTGTAGAGAAGAAGAAGTATATGTTTCATGGAAATGACATCATTAGTCGAATTCAACAAACAATAGGTTCCCGGATAGTAATTGAAGAAATTTATGTTTAAAACTATGGTTGCAAAATTTTTAAAAGACAACATACCATGATTTCAACGCCAACAAGCAATTTAATCTCAACATAAAGAGAAAAAAATCTGTCTCATATGTATCTGCTAGATTTATTAATCAACATGGAAATTATGGAAATAAATTTTGTTACAGAAGGGTATCTGGAAAAATCTATCCAAAACGAAGAATTAACCCCTTAATTAGCAATCAGAATCTTTAACCATTACAAATCACTTGTACTTTATTCACAAGAGATGGAAGAGTCTGTTGCAAATTGGAATATTTTTTCTGTTTGTAATAAATATCCCTTCACTTTTAAAAGATTCATTAATAAAAAAATAAAATTAATTTTCGCTGCAACAATTGTACCAATATATTAAAGTTTTGATACTTTTCTTTTTATGCTGATATGTTTGGATAAAGTAATATAGAGATTTGCCGCTAAAACAAACAAAAACAAAATTGAAGTTTTAAGAATACAATACTTCGGATACAATAATTCTACTATTATTGTGAATCATCGTTGGTTTATCAGGAAGGATATTTTTCACATTAATTACTAACCCATTAAAATATCTTAAAACTTCAGAGCTCGAAGATTTCATTAAAGAACATTCAAGAAATACTTTTAAACAAAATGGAAACTCATACCACAATTAAGGAGCGTATTAACCATGACCATTTCAATGGAAAATATGTTTTTCCTTACTCTACTATTAAGTGGACTTTAACATTTAAACCTTCATAGCTTCTACCGAAATTGCAATTGAATCTTAAGATTTGCTTCAATTTTTCTTTAAAAGTGTAGAAGCAATCCTTTCCACCCAGTTGACTCACAAGTGGTACATGGCTTCCGTTTTCACCCTTTGCGACTGTCTACATCAAATTGAGTTGAAGTGCCCAGGCACTAAGGCTCCTCACACGGCCATGTCTAATTTTAAGATTTAGATAATGGTATTAATCGTTCAAAGAAAAACAATAGGGCATGCTTATTATATGTCATATAACTAACGCTGTATATCTCAAAATATAAATTCCTGTTCCATTTCTTTCACCCATTTAATCATCACAACTCAAATAACTAAGAAAGGTTTTAGTAGAATTTTTTTTTTCATTTCCTGATACAAGTTGTATATAAAATGTCTGAACAAATCCTTTATTCTTCGCAAAAATTCTTCTTTTGAAATATTATCTATGATACTTCATAATTATTGGCATTTTTGAGATATACAAGCATATATTTCTTTTTTCCTTTTTCCGAATTTAATTGGAATAATTTATCATCTTGGGATATTTAGTACCTTGCCACCTAACGCACAGAGGAAAAATGAAACCCTAGAAAAGTAACAGTAAGATTCAGCTAGCTATCGTATGCATTTTTATAACTATTTGTTCTTTATTTTTGTTCATTACTTTTCCTCATCAACAGGTAAACGAGTATTTCTTCAGCAAAATCGTTCCTAATTACGATTCCCAGCAATAATTAATGAGCAGAATGAGAATTGTTGCAAACTCACCACTTTTGCAAAACTCTCCGCATTTAATTAAAAACAACCATCATTTTGAAATTGCGAGCGATAGTGACTGGCGTCCGTGATAAAAAATAATAATCAGAAAGAAATTTAAAAAAAGAATATGTTGTACTATTTGCATTTCGTATCTCAGAGATAAAAAATTTCTATATATTTTTGTTGGTTTATGCCTAATATGTTAAGTCACATATTTTGACAGAATAAAAAAAATGTCATTATGATTAAATAAAATTATTGCTACTAAGTATATATATATATATATATATATATACTTAGTA
>JAOUZG010001241.1:0-13661 GCA_026289955.1 Argiope argentata
TGTTACGAGCGAGCAAAACGCACGCCAAAGGTGAAAACGCTAGCCGCGCGTCACGGGATACTCTGCGCCAGCCGGGTTGACTTGGCGAGAAGAATGTTCTGGTAACCCCGAGAGAAGTCTGGCTGCGCCGAGGTTTTTCTCCCTTACCGCGGAAGCCTCTCGGAACTTCCGCCGTAGCACGGCCACGCTTTCGCCCGACTATATAAGAGGTGGGTTGCCTCTTCCTGGCAGTCGATCGCTCAAAGTGGATCTCGCTCTTTGAGAAGAGAAGCGTTTCGCTTACTTGTAGCTTTTCGCTTGAGCTGTGTTTGCGTTTGCTGTTAACGCTGTGTTATTGAGCTCGCTGTGATTGACTGTTGCTGTGCTATACTATAGCTGCTTTGCAAACCGTGTTTATTGTGCGTAAGACTTGTATTTACGCTGTAAGTGACTGATTATTGCTGGACTGTGCTTTCTGAAGTTTTACTTTTCCCAAGTCATCCTGTATATACCTGTAAATAGCTGTAAATAAATTTGTTTGTGCTGTCCTCATATAAAGTCCATTCAATCCGAACCCGCTACGCTAAAAACGTAACAATACTGATAGCATGAGTGCGTTGAACGCACTTTCTCATTATCATAGTCGGATGCACCCGATAGCTCTGGAAATTTTGTCCACTATACGTCTCTTGCGAAACAGGGATTTTGATATAAACTTTTGTTGGGTCCCAGGTCACATCGGCATTTCTGGAAATGAAATGGCTGATTCGGCGGCAAAATCAGCAACGAATTTCTTGGCTTGGGGACTTCCTTATTGCGATGTCAAAAATGCCTTGGCTAAGCACATCTTCTCTACTTGGCAATTAACGTGGGACCTGCGAACACAAAATAAATTGCATTCCATCAAGCCAACTATTGTACTGTGGTCTGTTCTCCCTATACGCGAGACCGATGTAAAATTGACTCGTCTCCGTATAGGTCATACGCGTTATACGCACCGACATCTCATTTTTGGTGAAATGGCGCCAAGGTGCCCAACATGTCATGTACAGGTTACTGTAAATCATATTTTAATCGAATGCCCTGCTTTTAATCTAAATCGTGTTCGTTTTTTTAAAACATCGTCATTAACCCTCCGAGACTTGGTGGGTGAGAGATACCACCCGAATATTTTTAACTTTTTAAAGTCTATAAACTTTTATACTTGCATTTAGTCGTGTAAATTTTAATTAGTTCTTTTTGGTCATTTGTTTCATCATTAATTTGGCATTCATTCAGAAAAGTGTCTTATGATATTGCTTTTATATTCCACTGTTTTTTATATATGAAATTGTATTTTAATCTTGAATTTATAATTTACCATTTGTATGGCGCAGCTTAGCCAAATATGGCTCTTGTGCCATTAAATTCAATTCAATCAATCAATCAATCAACCTCAGTGTTACACTTTTTATACTTCATATCAGTCAGATTTTATCGGTTTTACCATCATCAGTTAATGGAACCCTTTATGTTGATGATTTGCAGCTGTCATGCCAAGGTAGCAATATGAATCTCATAGAGCGTCAGTTACAAAATGCAGTCAATAGAGTGGTAATTTGGTGCAATAACAATGGACACGCAATCTCTCCTGAGAAGAGTAGATGTGTTCACTTCTGTCGGAAGAGGAACCTTCACCCAGATCCAAATATTGCCATTCGAAACATACCTATTCCTGTAGTAGATGAAATTCGGTTTTTGGGAGTGATATTTGATCGAAAGCTTACCTTCCTTCCGCATATTTTACACTTGCGGAAGAAGTGTGAAAAAACATTAAATATATTGAAAGTGCTCTCCAGAACATCTTGGGGCGCCGATCGTACCTCTCTTCTACGAATTTATCAGGCAATAGTTCTCTCGAGAATTGATTACGGGTGTATGGTATATGGTTCCGCTTGTTTGTCTGTCCTGAAACGGCTAGATACGGTACATCATTCTGCTTTGCGCATTTGCTCTGGTGCGTTTCGCACCTCTCCAGTTGAAAGCCTCTATGTTACATGTCATCAGCTACCTCTTTCTTTAAGACGCAAGAAACTGTCTGCCTTATTTCATTTCCGCACAAAATCCGTGCTGAAGCATCCATTGAATGAAATTTCTTTACCAGGTGGTCTTCGTCGCCTTTATAATGCCCGCCCTTATCATATTTTACCATTTTGTGAAAGAGCCAAATTGCTCCTACATGAATCGGACCTTAATGCGGTTCGTGTTAAACCGGTTGATTGATATTGTTTCCCACCCTGGGATGTCCCACAGTTCTCATTTTTGAACCCTTTCATTGGATTTGACAAATCATTAACTGCTCCTGTTGTTTTCCAACAACTCTTTTTATATCATCGGTACTGGTATTCTTCTTTTGTGCCGATTTTTACGTACGGCTCAAAATCGGCTGATTATGTTGGTTGCGGCATTATAATTTTGTCTGATACACTAAGCTACCGCCTTCATAGTTGCTGTTCAGTATTCACAGCCGAATTGACGGCAATTTTCTGTGCTCTTCAGAAAATTTCATCTTCTCCACAACGTAAATTTATAATCTACACCGATAGCATGAGCGCTTTGGAGACACTTTCACATTTCCATAATCGAATGCACCCTATTGCTATTAAAATTTTGTTTACTTTTCGATTACTACTGAATGATGGTTTCCAAATTCTCTTCTGTTGGGTTCCAAGTCATGTGGGCATTTTGGGGAATGAAAAGGCGGATTCAGCTGCCAAAGACGCAACTGTGTTTTTGAGCATTGGACTTCCATTTTGCGAAATTAGGAAGTATTTTAACAAACATATTTTTTCTACTTGGCAAACGATGTGGGATCTTCAAATACATAATAAATTGCATTCCATTAAAAAAGACATTGGTATGTGGCCCGTTATCCCTGTACGGGAGATGGATGTCAAAATGACACGTCTCCGTATAGGACATACTCGTTTCACCCATAAACATCTTATATTTGGTGAAAATGCGCCTACTTGCAACAACTGTCAAGTTCCTCTCACTGTTCATCACATTTTAATTGATTGTCCTGTCTTTAATTCTTATCGTGCCCGTTTTTTCACTTCACCTTTAACACTACAAGACTTGGTGGGTGAAAAATATCACGCAAATATTTTTAAATTCTTAAAGTCTATTGGGTTTTTTACTTGTGTATAAATTTTTTTTATTCTTCTATCAATGTTTAACTTTCCTTTTCAGTTCATATTCATTATCATCATTGTTTCAATCTGTTATTATACAAGGTTTTAAATTTTTCTCTAATCATTATTTCCATTAAACTAATTTGATTTCATCACTCATGCCTTAATTTAACAAAGGATTATATTTTCTATCTTTTATAATTTTACCATTTGCTTGGCGCAGTATAGCCAAATCTGGCTCTTGCGCCAGTAAACCCCACAAAACCAACAACAACCTATTTGTCGCACTGCTCTTCCACTTTCTCTTCGAAGAATTTACGAGTCGAGACCTTTCCATATCCTTCCTTTTTGGGAGAGAGTCAAAGGTTTGCTACATGGTTCAGACTTTTATAATGTTTATAATGTAGCCATTAAGTCGTCTGATTTTTTTGCCTTTCCGCCTTGGGATATTCCTCAATTTTCTTATCTGAACCCATTTTTGGGTTTCGATAAATCTTCAACTAGTCCTGTTATTTTTCAACAACTATATAATCATCATCGTTGTCAGTACTCTTCTTTCACACCAGTATTTACAGATGGCTCTAAATCAGATAAACACGTTGGTTGTGCCATTATAACTCCATTTGATACAATCAGCTATCGTTTACACAACAGTAGCTCTGTGTTTACAGCTGAGTTAGTAGCAATTTCCTGTGCTTTACAGGAAATCTCATGTTCTAATCATCTTCATTACATCATTTATACTGACAGAATGAGTGCTTTAGAAACACTTTCTAATTATCAGATTCAGATGCATCCCGTTGCTATAAGGATTTTATTCACCTTGAGAATGCTGCAAAATAGAGGTTTCAGAGTCTTATTTTGTTGGCTTCCGGGGCATGTAGGTATTTCCGGCAATGAAAGAGCTGATCTTGCTGCTAAATCTGCATCTTCTTTTCTGGCCCATTCTCTTGCCTATACTGATGCTAAAAGGTCATTCACTTGTTCCCTCTTTAGTATTTGGCAACAATCATGGGACCTGCAGATCAACAACAAATTATACTCAATTAAACCGACAATTAGTTTGTGGCCTGTTCACCTTATACGAGAAGTTGATGTCAAATTGACTCGACTGCGTATAGGACATACGCGATATACGCACAGGCATCTTCTTTTTCGAGAATCTGAACCAAAGTGCTCCACATGCCACTTGGATTTTACTGTTAAACATGTTTTAATTGAATGTCCCGATTTTAACTCACAACGTGCTCGCTTTTTTCATTTAAATTCATTGAACTTACAGGACCTGGTGGGTGAAAAATACCACCAAAACATTTTTTAAATTTTTAAAGGAAATTAAATTTTATTACTGTATTTAGTTCGATTAATATTTGTGTCCCTTCTGAAACAGATAGTACCAAAACATCATTTTTGTATTTTTCTTTCTCTTTACTTTATTGTTGTCTAGCCTTTGTTTAAATCTGGAGTCTTGAAAAAATTGATGCATAGCTTTTTATTACGGTTGATCAACTCATATTTATCATGAACTTCAAACTCGCCGTACTTTTATAACTTACCATTGGATTGGCGCAGCTTGGCCAAAGATGGCAATTGCGCCAAAAAACATAACAAATCAAATCAAATCAAAAATCAATTATCATCGTCTTTTTACAGTTTTTTAATTGTTTTTTTTGCATCGTTCGTTCTAAATTATGCTTTTTAAATTTTTATACACTTTTAGTCTTCCTATTTGAACAAATGTATGGCGCAGTATGGCCTTTTTTGGCTCTTGTGCCACTAAAACAGACAAACCAAATTAAACCAGCTAGGAATTCATTTACACATCATTTGTATACTCAGTGGCAGAAATCATGGGATCATCAGACTAGCAACAAATTCCATTTTATAAAACCAGACATTAAAGTTTGGCCTTGTCATTCAGTGCGGGAGCTCGATGTCAAATTGACTAGACTCCGCATTGGACACACTCGCTTAACCCACAAATATCTTTTATTCGGCAATCGCACACCTTTGTGCTCAAAATGTCAGGTTGTTTTAACTATACGTCATATTTTTATTGAATGTCCCGATTTTAATCTCCATCGTTTACAATTTTTTAACTCTTCATCCTTGGATGTGCAAACTCTTTTGGGGAAAAGTTCACCCAAAAACATTTTTAAGTTTTTAAAAGCAATTGGAATTTATCACCTTATTTGAATCTTTTTTTTATATTGCTTCAATTATCATCGTCTTTTTACAGTTATTTAATTGATTTTTTTTATTCGTTTGTTCTAAATTATGCTTTTTAAATTTTTATACACTTTTAGTCTTCTTGTTTGAACAAATGTATGGCGCAGTATGTCCTTTTTTGGCTCTTGTGCCACTAAAACACACAAACCAACCAAGAATCGCCGTGTAAGTGCGTCTGGTCCACGTTAAGGAGGTGCCAGCTCAGATGTGGTCATCTGATTGCGGTTCAAAATTACGAGGTCTATCTCAAAATAATTCTAATCTTGCTTTGAAACAGGACGTTAATACAACTAAACTAAACACGCTTAGTTTTTATTTTGTTATAAAATTAAATAATAAAGCTATTACCTGTTTCCAAAATATCTATATAGTGCATTGCATTCGAAATTATTATAGAATTGATTCCTCACTTTAAATCCCTTCAGGGATCTTTACTCCCTTTATTGCTTATTCTCCCCTACGCCTCTTTCTATCTGCTTGATCCTTCTTTCCTTCGACGGCAAGCGAGGGAGCTCTCCATGAGAAGCTGTCGCCGCTCTGTTTGCTTCTTGCTTCTCATGGACAGCCAAAGTCCCCACGTGTTGGCCGCGCGTGGCGACGCATTAGACGGGCGGTGCACTGTGGTCCCCGGTGTATCAATCGGCCGGTACCTAACCACATGAGTGATTAGTCTGCTAGGGATCAAGCGAAGGGGTTACTCCTTCGGCTTGGCGTTAAGGGTGGTCACTGTCCCCGGGGGTAACTCCCAGCGTATAGGTTCCAGTTAGCATTATAGTAAGTGCTGAGGCTAGGAACATCTAGAGCCAGTTACTGCTATCCCTTGTTGGGCTCCGTGGTGGATGATGCCGCTGGGCCTGAATTCTTTCTATATCGTATGGGCTGCTCGAAACGTGGTCCCTTCAGTGGGCATCATAAAGTTATAATTTCGGGCAATAAATATGACATTTTTGACAAATTTTTTGTCCTAAAAAGAGTTTCTGAGAACAAAGAAACCTTTGAATAAGTCTCTCCGTTCCTAGTGCAAAAGGCTATAAATGGTACAGTTGGCGAAGTTGCATCCATTAAAAAAATGAGATCTGGTGACTTGCTTGTGGAGGCTTCTTCCCGCAAATAAGCACAGCAGATAGAAAAACTGAAGTCGTTAGCAACAGTAAAAGTTTCTGTCATCCCTCACCAATCTTTGAATAGCTCTAAAGGTGTCATTACCTGCGGCGAAATACTAAATCTTCCCGTAGAGTTAATAACTTCTGAAATGAAAGCTCAAGGTGTTACACAAATCCGTCGAATTTCCATACGACGTGACGGACAGCTACTTGAGACGAAACACCATATATTAACATTTAATGCTCCCAAATTACCGGATTACGTTTATGCTGGCTATATAAAGTTACCGGTGAGGCCATATATCCCCAATCCATTGAGGTGGTTTCAGTGCCAGCGTTTTGGCCACTCTAAAATGAACTGCCGCGGTTCTCTTACTTGTGCTCGCTGTGCACAAAAGGGTCATGATAGCCAAGAGTGTACCGCACAAGAAAAGTGCGTAAACTGTGGCGGAGGTCATCCCTCATATTCTCGATCTTGTCCTCGCTGGACACTGGAAAAGCAAGTCATGGCAGTAAAAATCAAAGAAAACCTATCTTATCCCGAAGCCAGACGTAAAGTTAATGCACAAACCCCAACTCCTGGTTTTAGTTATGCTTCAGCAGTCAAAAAGACTTTCTGTAAAAATTGTAACTGTGATCACTGCGTAAAATACACCAGAAATGCATCAAATACTGAAAAAAGCTCCGATTCTGATACCGAGCATTCTCTGAAAGCCAATGATGATACTTCAAAACATGTTAGAAGGAAATCTAAATCACAAACATCGCTGACATTAAACCTTGCCAAACGTGGCCTTACGCAAAAGGACCTACGAAAGAAACTGAAGAATTCAGTGTCAAAAAATTCCGTCGCATTGGGGTTAGCGACGCAAGGCGTTGTCCATAAGGACTTACAGTCTATATTTGTTGACACGCTAAATAGCCCCGATATTAAACTACATCCATCAGAAGATGAATGTGAGCTGAGTATGAGTTGCGAGGATCAGGCAACTCCAACAATTGCTACTTCTTTCTCTCCTCACAAACCTCTCTCTTAATGGGTACCTTCCTTTCTTGGAATTGTCCCGGCATTCGTTCCAAACTTCAGGATATTAAGTCAATTATTAACAGATTTCATCCTGTTTGTTTTGGTCTTCAAGAGACCTTCTTGAAGTCAAATTTCCCAATCAAATTACGGGGTTATAATTGTGTCCGTAAAGATGCAGACAGTGGAGCTCATAGTTCTGGAGGGGTCTGCATTTTTACTTCCAATTTATATCCAAGCAATCCTATCTGCCTACAAACCTCTCTGCAGGCTGTAGCTATACAAGTTCACGTAAAAACTTTAGTCACAGTCTGTTGTATTTACTTACCGCCTCATGATACCATCTGTCAGCAAGATCTCAACAACTTAGTTGACCAGCTTCCTTCACCTTTCGTCCTACTTGGCGATTTCAACGGCCATAGTACTTTGTGGGGTTCGAATAGTACAAACTCTCGTGGGCAACAAATAGAACAGTTCATTTCTAATAACTGTCTTTGTCTGCTCAATAATGATGAAATAACATACTTTCATGAACCCACACGCACCTTCCACAGTCTTGACTTGGTTATATGTTCTCCTGAACTACTGCCGTTGCTAACCTTGTCAGTTAGCAACGATTTATATAATAGCGATCACTATCCTATTATTATCTCCCATGCTGATAGCGGTGTTGTGACTTTTTGTCCTCCACGTTTTCTATTCCAGCGGGCAGACTGGACTACGTTTTCGCAGTTAGCAGACATCACAGAGACTATGATAAATACTACTGATATTTCGGAAGCAGTTCAAAATGTCGTAGATGTCATACTATGTGCCGCAACCTCCACTATTCCAAAGAGTTCACAACGTCTAAGAAAATTTCGCCGACCGTGGTGGAATGACGCCTGTCGCGATAGTTACAAACAGCAGAAAAAGTTATGGAACAAGATTCGAAGGTACCCTACTACAGAGAACCTTGTCGCTTTTAAAAGAGCAAACGCACTTGCTCGTCGTATACGCCGCCGTAGCCAGAAGGAATCCTGGATTCAATTCATATCCTCTATCACGCCCTCTACAACAAGCAAAACTCTATGGAAAAAGGTAAAAGCTGCTAATGGGATTTTTCACGAATCTTCTATTCCTATTCTAAATAGGGATAATGTGAAGTATTCTTCCCCATTAGACATTGCCAACATTCTAGGTCAAGCATTTGCACAAGTTTCCGCAATTGATTCTTATAGTCCTGAATTTTTGGCAATTAAGAATCGCGCGGAACGGTTGCCTTTGCATTTTAATGACCGAAGCACTCCTTCTTATAACTGTGAATTTAGGATGTACGAATTGAAAACAGCATTATCCAATACCCATGATACCCGTCCCGGGCCTGATGGAGTTACATACAATATGCTTCGCCATTTGAATGACACTTCTCTTTCAAATCTGTTACTACTATACAATAGAATTTGGACTGAACAAGTACCCTTCACAATGGCGCGAAGCTATTGTCATTCCAATATTAAAACCTGGAAAAGATTCATCGAACCCTTTGAGTTACAGGCCCATTGCTTTGACGAATTTTCTTTGTAAGATCTTTGAGCGAATGGTCAATGCTCGTCTTGTGCATGAACTTGAAAAACAAGGATGTATCTCCCCGTTGCAAAGTGGCTTCTGAAGAGGTCGATCAACTTTTGATAACCTCGTTCTATTGGAAACCCAGATACGCAACACATTTGTTAGGAGGAACCACCTTGTATCCGTTTTTTTCGACATTGAGAAAGCATATGACCGTACATGGCGCTATGGTATACTCTCCTCTAAAACCAAGTTTAAAAATTTTGGAAATTTGCCCACTTTTTTATTGAATTTTTTATCACTTCGTACTTTTAGCGTTCGTATTGGTAATGTTTACTCAAATAATTTTATACAAGCTGAGGGTGTTCCACAGGTTTTGGGAGTGATATTTGATCGGTTTTGGGTTCGGTTTTTGGGAGTGATATTTGATCGAAAGCTTACCTTCCTTCCGCATATTTTACACTTGCGGAAGAAGTGTGAAAAAACATTAAATATATTGAAAGTGCTCTCCAGAACATCTTGGGGCGCCGATCGTACCTCTCTTCTACGAATTTATCAGGCAATAGTTCTCTCGAGAATTGATTACGGGTGTATGGTTTATGGTTCCGCTTGTTTGTCTGTCCTGAAACGGCTAGATACGGTCCATCATTCTGCTTTGCGCATTTGCTCTGGTGCTTTCCGTACCTCCCCAGTTGAAAGAATCTATGTTACATGTCACCAGCTACCTCTTTCTTTAAGACGCAAGAAACTGTCTCCCTTATTTCATTTCCGCACAAAATCCGTGCTGATTGGTTGGTTGGTTGGTTTTTATTTTTTTGGCACAAGGGCCATTGTTGGCCATACTGCGCCATACACGCGATAAAAGTATTTAAAATATATTTACGAAACAAATGGTTTAAAATGATGTAGAATCAATTCAAATATAAAAATTTTATAGAAATGTAAGTTGAGATAAGAAAAAAAGAAGGTGATAAAATTCCAAACAATGGTTGAAAAGTTAAATGCTCATTAAAAAGCCGATAGCTTTTAGAAAGTTAAAAATATTTTGATGGTGTTTCTCTCCCAGCAATGTTAAAAGAGTTAAATGGGGCGAATGAAAGTAAGAAGTGCGATAAAAATTATAGTTCGGACATTCCGTTAAAATGTGATTAACATTTAAGTCTGTACGACACGTGGAGCACTTTGGGGCATTCTCTCCAAAAAGTAAATGCTTATGAGTACACCGAGTATGCCCAATGCGTAGGCGAGTCAGAATGACATCTGCCCTTCGTATAGGCAACACTGGCCACAAGCCAATCAGTGGCTTAATATGATACAATTTATTGTTTACCTGTTGATCCCATGCCATCTGCCACAGAGAAAGAATGAAATCCGTGCTGAAGCATCCACTGAATGAAATTTCTTTACCAGGTGGTCTTCGTCGCCTGTATAATGCCCGCCCCTCTCACATCCTTCCCTTTTGTGAGAGAGCCCGATTGCTTCTGCCTGACTCGGACCTTAACACTGTTCATGTTAAAACTACCAACTCTTATTGTTTTTCTCCCTGAGACATCCCACAGTTTTCGTTCTTGAATCCTTTTACGGGATTTGACAAATTAACTGATCCTTGTGTTCTCCAACAGCTCTTTTTGTACCACCGTTTTCGGTATTCTTCTTTTGTGCCTATTTTTACGGATGGCTCTAAATCAGATGGTTATGTTGGTTGTGGGATCATTCTTCCATCTGAAACACTGAGCCACCGCCTGCACAATTGTTGTTCAGTTTTTACTGCTGAGTTAGTGGCGATTTTCTTTGCTATTCAAAAAATTTCAACCTCTGTTCACCGTAAATTTGTTATCTATACCGATAGCATGAGTGCTTTGAAAACACTATCACACTATCAAAATCGGATGCATCCATTTGCCATTAAAATTTTATTTCTCTTGCAATTATTAAAAGACGATGGGTTCGAAATAATTTTCTGTTGGGTACCGAGTCATGTCGGCATCTTGGGGAATGAGAAGGCGGACATGGCTGCAAAAACTACAACGAGCTTTTTAAACATGGGAATTCCCTTCTGCGACATTAAAAGGTCCATCCATCACTACATCTGTTCTATGTGGCAAAGTTCATGGGATCTGCAGATCCAAAATAAATTACATTTTATTAAAACGCACATTTCTTATTGGCCTGTTCACCCTATACGTGAGATGGATATTAAGTTGACTCGTCTCCGTATAGGTCATACACGCTTTACCCATAAACATCTAATATGCTTGGCGCAGTATGGCCAAATATGGCTCTTGTGCCAATAAACCTTACATACCAACCAACCAACCATAAACATCTAATATTTGGAGAAAATGCACCTATGTGCAATGGCTGCCAGGTTCCTTTTACTGTTCATCATGTTTTAATTGAATGTCCAGTTTTTAATTCTTATCGTTCTTGTTTTTTTAACTTGACTTCTTTCACATTACGAGACCTGGTGGGTGAAAAATACCACCCAAATATTTTTAAGTTCTTAAGGGCTATTGGGTTTTTTTACTTGCATATGAGAATTTTTTATTATTCTGTATGTTTAACTTTCATTTTTAGTTCATATATATTAACACTATTGTTTCAAACTGTTATGGTACAGGGTTTTAAATTTTTATTTTCTAATCATTGTTTTCATCAAACTAATTTGATTTAAGCTCATTGCTCATGTGTTAATTGAACAAAGGATTACATTTATCTTTTATAATTTTACCATTTGCTTGGCGCAGTATGGCCAAATCTGGCTTTTGCGCCAGTAAACCCCACACAACCAACCAACCAACCTCACTTTAAATAATTTCTCATTGTTTGATCACGCAATTTTCATTCCTTGACATCATACACATAGTTAATTACAGCAAATAATTATTTATTAAAAATAAATGTGACATTAATTATTTAATTATCGTGATTTAAATATGAAATTAAATATTGTATAAATTTTGAAGGTAAATTGGAGGAAAATTTTATTTACCCTCAACCCCTTTCAAAAAATTTTTAGTTACTGATTCCAGGGAAACCGATTTCGTATGAGAAAAAAAAAAAAATCCCTATCTCAATTTTTTTTTCATGGAATACTGTTGTTTATTTGAGCAGCATAAAATTGAAGTTCTTAAAATTTCTAGAACAATTTGCGATTTGAATAATTAATGATTAGCGACTATATTTTAAAAGTCCATGCTTTTAAACCTCGTTAATTTAGATGTTTCAATGATTAAATATTATTCACTGACCTTCACTGCCAGTCAAGTTTCTTTCTCAATAATAATATTATTTCACTAACAGAACAATATTTTAAAATAAGGGTGAAAATGAAAAGTTAATTTATGCAAATAGGTAATTAAAAAAATAATTAAAACATGCAAGTTTTTAAGGATTATTAGAAATCGCATAATAAATTTAAGTTTATTTCTAAAAGCTTCAAAAACACTCCTTCATATTCAATAAAATTAGTTCCTCTGCAGATTAAAAAATAACATCCTTAATTTTTTCATAGTAAATTGTCTTAAAATTCTTAGAAAGGAATAATTTTTTTGAAATATATATTATGATGAAAGTAATAATACGAAATGAATTTTATCAAAAAATAGTTTGTACAAGAAATTTTTCACATATATTTTAAAGCTTTTTATGAATGCAAATTTCATTTTAAGGAAATTTTATTTAAAAAAAATAAAAATAACAATCTCAAGTGGAAAAAAATGTCTTCTACTTTTTTAAATATATCAGGAAGGATATTAAAATAAAAAATTGACATTAAAGTTAAAACTGTCCTTTTTTGAGGATGTTATTCTAATCTGCAATTCTTACATTACTTATTTTTTTTAATTCTAAAGATTTTAGAAAGTAAATTTTTAAAAAATGGAATTTCAAACTTTTACTTTAGTTGAAAGACAAGTTTAGTTCAATATCATGCATGAATCAAGGTCAAAAGTTGTAAATTACCTGAAATTATTCAAAAACTTAAAATTGAATGATGTAAGGGATTAGGTTTGTGAAAAATTAGTCGTAAAATATTTAGCTTCCTCACCCCTTTTTTAAAAATTTTGGCAACCATATGAATGAAAAACTTTATTTATCAGTCTCAGAATGAAATAAAGCCTCAAATAAAAAAAAACCATCATCTCCTTAATTGATGATTTTTTAAAAAAATTAGATGCAACCCTTGTAAACAAGCTCAAATTATTTCCAAAACCAAGAACAATTATTAAATGCAACCCAATAATAACATAACTCAAACCTGAATTATTAAAAGATAAGACAAATTTATTTAATTGTTTAAAAAAATAAATATATCTTAAAATGCCATGTTTTGATTTATATTTATAATTAATTAAGAGAAAATTAAGCTGAATACTACAGGCCATATTATTATATAAACATATAAGTAAAAATGCTAAATAAAATAATTAATAGGTGAAGTCTCAAAATTTCTACATAATATTAGCAACAAATCTAATTTCTTACTCTCATTTAATTTTCAAAAATGCATTTGAATTTATTCAAATTAAAAGCAATTATCACTTAAATTTTGAACATAATTCTAATAACATTCCAAATAAACTTTTTGTAATATATTTTTTG
>JAOUZG010001241.1:13761-27445 GCA_026289955.1 Argiope argentata
ATAAGCAGTTTTAAGAAGTATATATATATGACTTAAAAAAGAAATGGTACAATCCAAATAGTATATAGGTTACATTAAAAAAATTTAACTTTTAATTTAGTTTTAAATTATTTTAAAATTTTTATTTATTTATAAGTGAAGTGATAGTGATCTAAAATTCAAAATTTTATTAATTCAGTTTGCAAAATTTACTTCTTAAAACTGCTTATACATAGATTAAAATGAATACAAAAATTCAGCATTGAAAGCTGATTATTCATATTACCTAAAGGATCTAGAGGGTTGAATCTATCCTTCTGAGAGTTATAAGTTGAATTAACGCTGACTTTAAGATTACTTAAGTATTAAGATTCCATGCATTCCAAGTTGGAGAAAATTGATAGAATAAGTATTCTGTAAGAAATTATATTATTCAAATTAAAAATTAGTCACAAAAAATTTATTGATTGACAGTTTTGATCATAAAAATTAAATTATATGCCTTACTAAGAATTTTTCCTAAATGCGATGTTTGATTAATATTGCCATAATTGTATAAAAGTGTTTGATTTTTGTCTGCCATAATATTATCCAAATTTTAAATTGTATGTCATTAAGTTTAATCTTAGTGCAATCATTGCATGTCTTCAATAAGGAATTATATATAAATCTAACAACAATCATGGTTAAAAAATTTTAGATGAAATAATGTCTAATCTAGAAGTGCCCATTTCCTATAAATCAGATTATACTTACATTATTTTTTTTAAAAAAAATTGTTTTACTATTAAATAATTTCAATCCTTTAATAATGAACATTTATTAGAATTGACTTACATTTAGACGAATTGATTTTAAAAGAACTCACAGTTAAATTTTAATGCAGTATACAATCATATATATATTTCATTTCTTTTACATAATTCTACACTGCTCAGACATACCAGGTATTTGGAAATTTCCTTGATCATCTAAAGGAAGGCCAGGGCTAATATTAGATATAAGCTCTTTGGGCGGGTTGCCATAATTTTGCACTTTCTGCATCAGTATCAATACTTTTTCAAACTGTTCTTTTTTTGCTTCTTCTGTATTAGGTATTTCTTTTTCAAATTCACCACAAATTTGTTTCATAAACTCATACTGTTTCTGGTATTTTTCATGCTCTTCAATCTCAAGAGATGACTTTTTCTCATCTAACCATCCTGGATATTTTTCAACAATTTCCTTTATGGATGGGTAGAGGAGATCTTTGGACATCAACTTTTGCATAATATTTTGCATCAGTGGCAATATATCTGGCATATTTTCTAAATCAGGATTATTACCCTCTCCCAAACCCAAATTACTTAATAAATTTGCAATATCATCAGATGAATTTTCAGGAATATTTTGTGCCTGTTGTGTCATTTCTCGAATGCTCTCAGCAAATGATTCAGCGAAATTGGCATCATCTATTGGAGGACCTTGTTGTGAAAGACAACTCTCCATCATCTTCTTTATCTCATTCAGTTCTGAATCATTTGACATTATATTCTCCATAACATCACTAAATTCTTTAAATTCTTCACTCCAAGCTGCACAATCTGAGGGCTTAGCACCTTCTGCTGAAGGTGTTTTTGTTTTGGGTACATGATCTTTCTTAGTCGTGGATTCTGGTAGAACAGGTTTAGGTAATGGTTTATTGAAGTCGTCCAAACAACTATCAAGTAACTCACTGAGGTCATCTTCAGAAACTACAGTGATTGATTCGTTATCTTTCTCCATGTTATATCATTGCATTTGTCCTAAAATAATAATAAAAATTCAATCCCGGAACATGTAACAAAATTGTCAACTTATTATCCAATAAAGCATATAAAATCTACAGAACTAAGAGTTTTTTTAATTTCTCAAATAAATTAAAACAATTGATGAATAAAGGTTACAGCCAATCTAAATAATTATAATACCTGTGAACCATTTGCTGATTTCTGACAAAAAATAAGAATAAAGAGTATGAATATAAAGTACAACAAAAATAAAAAGAAAGAACTAATTCCTTAATTTATTATGTAATATTCTTTTTCATCAAAAATTTATGCTTAAGTTCCCACTTAAGATCAACCTAAAAGAATTTAACTGCCATCTAAATATTCTGATGATCATCTATGAAAGTTTTCTAGTAACAAAAAAATAAAAATTAGATATTAGTGAGGCAATTTACAATCTGGCCAAAAGTACCCGGACACCAGCAGTATGGCATGAGTGTGTACAGAGGCACATATTAATATGATGTTGGTCCTTCTTTCCCATTGATGTCAGCCTACACACATATGGAAAAACTTTCCACCCGTTTTTGATAGGTGGCTACATGAATTGACAACCAGGCACCCATTAGAACTAAAGAGAGTGCTTGCAGTGAGGATGGGCCAAAAGGCTGGCTATATAATTTGTGCTTTAATTCTTCCCAGAGGTATTCAATGGGATTTAAATCAGGGCTCCGAGGAAGGCCATTCCAGTTTTCGGATACTCATTTTATCAAACCATAACAACACAAGTCTAGATATATGAAGCAGTTATTTTGATGGAAGAGAAATTGACCTTCCCCAAAATATTGCCATAGAGTTGAAAGTCAGCATTGTCCAGAATGTCCACCTCAGGGTTCATATTTAAAACCCCAAGAATAAATGGAAATAAACTAAACCACAAAGAAGATCCCCACACATTATGCTTCTCCTATCAAACTCAACAACTGGCACAATGCAGTCACTAAAGAAAGGTTCGGTGAACATCCCCCTGACCCAAAAGCATCCATCCAACTGCCAAACGAGATTCATTACTAAAAAGAACAGCTTTCCACTAGTCCACAGTCCAATGACAATAAGCACCATTGCAGCCAATGCTTCACATTCTGTGGAGTGATGATTGGCTTGTGTGCGGTTGCACAACCGTGGAATCCCAAGTTTTTTAACTCTTGACGAATAGCCCTGCTGCTAACACTAATGCTTGAGAAACTTTGGAACACCTGATAAATTTTTATCAATGAGGACTTGATTTTGTTTCACTACACTTTTCAGAGTTCTGCAGCTGCCTTGACATTTCCACTTCACAATTGCACCAATCACAGTGGATTTAGGCTTCTGTAGAATATCCACAAACTGATTTTCAACAAGGCATCCAATTATACTGCCACAATCACTAAGCTCCTTTGACTTACTCATTACCTGACAAATGCATAAATACAATCTGACAAACAACTACTAATGTTTTTATAGCTTTTGATAACACAATAAATTGCGTCAACCACTAGAACCACTTTTTTAAGGGGTGTTCGAACACTTTTGGCTAGATAGTGTAAAAGAATCAAATTTTCTACTTGCAAAGTTTCATTTCTCCTATTTTACCATTAACAAATTATATTGGATTTTTTATTATTTTTTTGTGCGTCTTTTATGTCTAAGATAAAAAAAATTTAGTATTTATGTATCACATGTCAAGTTGATAGAAGTCGTGTTGTCTACAGTCTGTTTAACAATTGTATTTGTTAAGCCTTCACAAATGGTATACGATTAATACATAAATATCAAATTTTTGATAGAGAATTGATATTAGTATGTATCTTGCCTCATATCAAGGGATGAAAAAAAAAATATCTTAAAATAGTGATATTTTCTGTTATTTTAGTAAATATATGATAGCATTACTATTGGAGAGAAACTGCAATTATTTAAGAATATGGAAAAACTAAAATTATCTGAAACTAAAATAAGTAAAAATCTCTAATTAGAGGGAAAATAAGAAAATCAATTTTGGGAAAATAATAGTATGCAAGACAGTCGGGGAAAATGGTAGGTACTTTCTCAACTCGAAGAGATTATTTCCAATAGGTAAATGAGATGTGCATCTCATATAGAACTCAAATGCAATTTTACATATAGGTATGAAATAGCCTCTATACATTAAATTTTTTAACGAAAATATTAGTTTTATGTAATTTACATTTATTAAATTCACCATTTAAAACAAATTCATTTTTTACCTCATTTCCGTTTTAATTAATTTCTCAATTTTATACACACATTCAAATTTCTGCATGCTAGAAAGAGCCAAATTCCTTTTTAATTCAAATAACAAGAAGTTGTATTATCTTTTTCAAACACCAGAAGGAAACAAAAGAATGTGTTTGAGTTGTAAACAAAATTTATGGATTTTTTATGGTTTAAGTAAATAGATCTCTGGGCATGATTCACAGGTTCAAAATAAATATTTCAAAATTCTGTTAGCTTGCTTCATTGCTCTAAAACTAGATATAATTATATTCAAACAGAAACTTAAAATGTATTAGCCTTCTCTGAAGTCCAAGAGGTAATTTCCTTTGAAAAATAAGCTTCTCAAAGGAAAAAAAAAGTTACATTTTTAAGTAAACTATTCTGCACTAGTTTGTTAAATATTATAAAAAATGTGAATTTTGAATTCATCACGGAATAAAAAGCATTTATTATAAGAAAAAATATTTCATTCCAGAAAAAACATGTTTAGAATTTATAAATTGAATATTACTTTTAAAAAATTACACAACATTATTTTTAATAGATGAAAAACGTTTAAAATACAACTGGATTAATATAGATTACATTTCTTTTAAAAGGAAGTATATAAAGAAATATAACAAGATTTTATAAAATTATAAAAAAGGGGGTGATTCTACGGATCAACTATAATATCATTTCTAGTAATGACGTGGGAATCACAAACTAATTACATTTAGAAAAATTTAAGTGTTTCAAAAATAACAAACAAATGATAAAAAGTAAATAATTTGATTATTAAATTACTACTGTTTCAAAAAAAAATATGCTTAATTCAAAACACAAGCAAAATCTAGCTAATTTTCAACATTATATGCTTTGAGACAATACACTAGCAAATAAAATTAATTTTCGATATATCATAGGAGCAAATAAACAAGATAACTCAGCAGCACACATTAACCATACTTTAAAAATATGCAAAAAAAATTATGACGAATGTCCAGATAATTTAGAAATTAGAAACAGCAATTAATTGAAAAATAAATATTGAGATAAGACTTACGTATAACAAGAATTTTTCCTCATTGACAGTGATGAAAAAAACAAAAAAAAAAAAACAATAACGATAATACAAACGATTGCGATATCGCATGTTAGTGTAGTTCTGTGTAACAGTAGGCCGCCTATATGGCAAAGTGACTTAGAATCGTAGCTTGAGGAAGAAGATTGTATTTTAAGACATAGACATGTGTAAGGAAAACAACAAATATTATTTTTGTATGCACGTGTCAAGAGTTTTCACGCGCATTTCTCCATCTCGCTCAATCTCGTGACTCAATGCAATTACGTGTCGCGAGCTGTATATATATTTATTACTGTGTTGTTCTATGAATTTATAATTGTGTTTTAATAAAAGATGGTTGTTTTTTAAATTGATGTGATTTTATTTGAGGAGTATTATTTTAGAGATCCTTAACCCAATGAAGGTGTTATGAGGGGTATTAATATGGTCCGTCGATGTGTTGAGTGAAGAAATAACATTTTGGTCCGTATGCGAGCCGGAGAAAGAGGTGCGACCTTTGGAATTTTGAATGGCTAGTTTGACTTACATTGGAATCAAAAGGATCGAGATTTGCCATAGAATTTAATATGGTGATATTTTTTGGAGTATTGAGTTATACAATTTCGGATAAAGAGATTAAGGTGAGATATTCATAATTATTGTGATTTAATTGTGGATTATTTGTTGTTTATGTGAAATTGAATTTGAGATTTTGTATTGATATTATATTGTGTAAGAAATAGTTGTAGTGTGTTGATATTGTTATGAGAATTTAGTTACTTTTGCTTTAGGATTAGTTATTTCTGTCAGGTAATACGTGTGCAGTTTGGAATATAGTTGAAAGTAGCAATGCTGATAAAGTTGATTTCTTGTTTGTTTGGTTTCAGAACTCTTGCATTGGATTAGAATTGGTAAATCCCGTCAGTGTATTTTGTTGTGAAAAGTGTTATCTAAGTTTTGAAGTAGTGTCTGATAAGGTTTTGGTTTCGTTTTTGGAATTCATAGTGTAATTGTGTTGTAGTTTCGATTCGACAGTTTCCTTGTGATTGCAAAATTAGCAGTATAAAAGATATAATTTATGAGAGGTTGTATGTAAAAGTTATTTCCACTTATATCAACCATGCCGTTGAGTACTAAGTTAAAGAAAGAGGAGTTGCGGATTATCGCTGAAGTGTTAGGGCTTTCCGTTCCTGATAATGCGAAAGTAATTCAGTTGAGAGAGATGATTGAGAAAAGTGAAGTGTTTAAAACACAAACTGAAGTAGTTCAGGGTATCAAGTAATAGCCGATACTCAGGCAAAGCTAGTGCAAGAAAAGGATAAAATTGAAAGAGAAAAAATGGAAAATGAATTGAAATTAGAACTAGAAAGGTTAAAATTGAGTCAGATAGAGAAAGAAATAGAGTTAGCAAAGGTTAAAAACGAGTCATTAAATAATACACAAAATATTGAAATTATGGATTCGAATTCATCAAGTGTTGAATTAGAAAGCTTAATAAAGAGTATTAAAATTTTAACTATCCCTGTACCATGTAAATCGGAATCCTTTAATTTATTTTTCAGTTCTTTGGAAAATACATTCCAAAACAAAAATGTTTCAGAAAATTTGAAAGCAGAAATTCTGTTGAATATTTTGGGTGAAAAAGTCAGTCATTTGCTGGTTTACATTAATCAAGAAGATTTAAATGATTATAATAAAATTAAAACTTTAGTTTTACAGGAGTTTGAACCCACCCCTCAGAAATGTTTAAATAACTTTAAAAAAGCTCAAAAATCCCCGGCTGAGAGTTTTGTTCAATTTGCATCCAGAATAAGTGCATCTTTTAACTACTATTGTCAGTTGCGTAAAGTGACGGATTTCCAATCTCTATGCGAGCTTATGGTTTCTGATAGAATTTTTGAAAATCTTGATCGAGAATTAATGACTCATATTGCTGTAAAACAAGGTGAAAATTATTTTAAACCTCATGAACTCGGTCGAGAGTGCGACATTTTCTTATCATCGAAATGTAAATGTAAAAATGAGATAAATAATAAGATCGTGTCAGGGTTTAGGGTGATTAGCGGATGGCGCTAGGCCCGAACTCCCAATCTTATGCTTAGTAGCCGAGTAACAAATCCGTTGGGCCAAAAGTGCACTTCGGTCCGAGGGATGTCTGACTTATATGTATAGCAATCACCACAAGGGGTTGTAAAAAGAATTTTGGGAAATAAATCGCAATTTCTAAATTGGCGTTCTTATAAATCCGTTTCTAAAGTGTTTGAATTTTTTACTTCTGACACAAAGTGTGTTATGTGTAAGAATAGTGCTAATCATCATCTTTATAACTGTCCCCCCCCCCAATTTAAGAGACTTTCTGCAAGGGAATGAGTTGATGTAGTGAAACGGAATGCTTTGTGTTTTCGTTGTTTGTTACCACATAAAATTCGCGATTGTCGCTCTAATAGAAATTGTTTTTGTGGCAGATCTCATAATCGAATGCTCCATTTTCCGCGAGGGGAAAATAGTACTACTAATTCACTGTTTGAAAATATTTCTATTCGTCAACCAGTTTATGACGAGGAAGTAGCGCCAAACCAAACGTTAAAGGAAACGGCGAATAATTCTCAATCAAAGATAGTTGCTACGAGTTATCAAAAGAGCCAAAGTAAGAATGTCCTTCTTAGTACTGTTCGTGCCTTGGTTAGAAATAAATATTCAGAGTTTGTGGAGGTTCGATGTTTATTGGATGTAGGAAGTCAGTCTTGTTTATGTACGAAAGCTTTTGCAGAACGACTGCAGTTGAAGTTGGAAAAAATAAATACTATTGTTTCATGTGTGAATGAAGCTACTATGGTGGTTAATAATTGTGTAAAAACTACGGTTACAAACAAGGATAGGAGCTTTGAGCGAGAATTGTCGATGTTAGTAGTAAACAAAATTACTGATGTTACCCCGAACAAGGTCATTGATTTAAATATGGAAGTATTAAGGTTTCCATCACCGGCTGATCCTAGTTTTAATATCCCAGGAAAGCTAGACTTACTTTTAGGAGCTGAAGTATTTTATGAATTGTTGAGACTTGGGCAATTTCGAGATGTGAATTCATTGTTGCTGTTTCAGAATACAGTTTTTGGTTATGTTGCCAGTGGTAGTGTAGATGAGGTGAGGGAGAACAAAGTTCACTGTGGGTTGATTTTAGATGTTGATTTGAATCGTACTATGAGCAAATTCTGGGAAGTTGAAAATGAGGATAATGAGGTCACTAAGAGTCAGAAGGCCTTGTTGTGCGAAGAGCATTTTGTAAAAACCCATAGAAGGAATGAGGAGGGTCGATAAGTGCTTACCATACCTTTGAGAGAGGACCCGTCTTGCTTGGGACATTCAAAGGCCATTGCTGTAAAAAGACTTAACTCGTTGTGGAATCGTCTGGCGAGGGATTCAGAGTATTTGTCATTATATTCAGATTTTATGAGAGAATATGAGGAGTTGGGTCACATGGAGAAGGTTAACGAGACAACTGAACCATCTTCCTCTTATTATATACCACACCATGGAATCTTTCGTCCAGAGAAGATGACGACTAAACTTCGTGTTGTTTTTAATGCATCGTCTCCTACAACTAACGGCATTCTGATGAAAGGAGAAGTTATTGAGGACGTATTCACCATCATTACTGGTTTTCGACGACACAAATTTGCCTTTACCGCAGATATAGAGAAAATGTATCGACAAATACTCATCGAATCAGACCAATGTGATCTTCTGAGAATTCTGTGGAAGAAAAATTTTGACGATGAGCCTACCAAGTATAAGTTGAAGACTATCACCTATGGGACGTCTTGTGCTCCCTTTCTTGCCATAAGAACTCTTAAACAATTGGCCATAGATGAGAATTCAAGATTTCCCTTGATGTCTGCAATTCTACTACATGATACATACATGGATGACACAGTCAGTAGCTCTTCAACGTTAGAGGGTGCCCAGGAGTTACAATGCCAACTTATTGGAGCTATGCAGTCAGCGGAACTGAAATTACATAAGTGGCACACCAATTTTGAGAAGTCTATGCTTTCAGAAGACAGTTATAAATTTGATAAAGAGGGGGGAACAAAAACGTTGGGAGTTCTATGGAACTCTCATGAAGATTGTTTTTCTTTCCGAGTAGATATCCAACTGAAACAGTCGTATACTAAACGAGAAGTATTATCTGCACGAATATCTCAAAAAATCAGCTTTTAATAACGCGTTGCCATCACAAAAGCTCAGATTAAATAGATAATAAATTAATGACTACAGATAATAAATTAATTACTACAGCAAATAAAACCTAGAAAAATGTTACTTTGAGCATATGATTGTATGAAATGAAATAAATAGGGAATTTGATATTATTTTAAACAATCAATGCAATACAAATTTTTTTTTATCGTTTCCAATATTAAAGTGACTCATTCAATGAAACAATTAAAATGAATAAAAATATAATTTAATTTGATCTAACACGTGGTGCTTGGCCGTTCAAGAAATTATATTCTGGCATGATCATTGAAATATGCATAGCAGATTTCATTTTAATCTTTTTTAAAATCTTTAATTCAATGCTATATAACGTTGGAAAAAATATGTAGTTCTGAATCTCTTGTGTGTTCGTCCTTAATAAAATGTGCCCATTTGGAGAATAAAAATTTTTTTAAATCATGCTCAAAAGCACTGGCATAAACGAAGCTGAGGTAGTGTCAGCATCTCTTCTTTGTACACAATGACACATTTAGCAGCAGGAAAGGTCTTGTAATTTGATGATGCCTGCACATCTATGAAAAAGGGAGTTAAATTAAACCGAATTTCTTAAGTTATAACCGAGGGAATGAGGTTCCTTTATATCAATCAACCCCTTCAACTTCCACTGGTCAAAAATCTCTAACCGTCACCAACGGTTCAAGACAGGGATAAGAACAAAAACATTAATAGCAAAAATCTAGAGTACGAACAAAGTTTTAGGAACTAAGACCAAGAACAAAAATTTAAACTACATAGGTGATGCAAATAGTTGAAAAAAAGCTAAAACCGAAACTTCTTCGAAAGAGGATAGTCTTATTAGTTTTCACAGATCTGTTGTATTTATTATTTTCTTATAAAAACATAATTTTTAAAAAACTATTTCTAAGAAATATCTACAAATATAAATTCATAATAAATATTTATGATAAAATAGAAAAATGTATTCAATGTATTTATATATCGGGAACATTTTAACTGTGAATATCAATTCAATTTGAAGTTGATATCGAAGCAGTTCTAAATATATATATCGTGATAATTTCTTGTCTTATATACCAATTTTAAC
Source organism: Argiope argentata (assembly GCA_026289955.1). Classification (NCBI taxonomy): domain Eukaryota; kingdom Metazoa; phylum Arthropoda; class Arachnida; order Araneae; family Araneidae; genus Argiope; species Argiope argentata. Next base: position 24,140 of record JAOUZG010001241.1, read on the forward strand.
TTTCGGAAAGAATAAGATTTTACTCTTTCCCAAGATTTTATCATTAGAAGAATTATTGCGATTTTGGTATAAGTCGGTGAAATATTTATCCATTAATCGTACATTTGATACATATTAACTCTTTCTTTTTTTAATAAGTTAAATTCCATGAATGTTTAAAACTATCATTTTAGTTATAAGCTTAATAACCAAAGATTGTTAATATGACAATATAGATACATTATCATGAAATATTGTGTTTTGCAATTATATCATTTAAAAATTTATAAATGGAAGCTTTATTAGCTCATCTTAAGTTTTAAGTCTTGAAATATTTGACATTTGCTTAATCTATAATTATAACTTGCACATTTTTTGGTGTTAAAACTGTCACCGAAATAACAGATTAATGTTTTTTTATTAGCTTTCCTCTGAATTATAGCGACAGTTTATTTTGAACGTTCAGTTTCATTTTGAATTCTTAAATTGATAACTGTATGATTTAACAGATCAATGATAGCTGTAACAGATTAATCAAATTTTGAAGTAATAATTTCAATATTTATATACTTCTCCATGGATCTTTATGAGATTGCGTATTTTTTAAAAGTTTTGTTTCATAATTTAGTTTCTGTTAGTCGGTATCAGGAAATAAAATCTTTCTGTTATTTCAAGTTATTTTAACATTTTTTCTTTAAAAAAATCTTTTATTGAAAAATATTTAAAATACATAATGATATTTAAATAAATAATTTAATTTTTTAAATAATTTTTAGCAATAATAAATTTAATAATATATTTAAAATAAGTATTTAAACGAGTACCGGCAATTTAATTATTTTAAATATACATTTTTACTAAAAATTAACAAGGTGACACTGTGATTCTTGGAAAATCAAATAGAAGGGTAAGAGTGAAGTATTTTAAATACTAAACAATTAAAAAAAACAATTAAAACAATTTTCTTTCATCTAGATACTTTTTAAGAAATATCTTATAATTTCTCTAAGTCATATTTTAAAAAAATCTTAGAAGAAAAAACATAAATATATATAGATGAACCAAAAACAAAAGTAAAAAAATGAGAGTAAAACTATGTTGAAAGTAGGTATAAACCAATAAGTAAAGAAATCCGGCCTGATGGCTTTCTCAAGGGTCATCATCCAGGAGGGATTCTAATAAAAGGTGGAATTTTTTTTCTGTATAGGGTTTTGACTTTTATCTAAAAAGAATTAACCCTTTTTTGACTCGGAAAAATTCCACGTCCCAAAGAGAAGTATCACATTTTGAGAATACAAAAGTAAACGACAATTATAGGAGAAACAAATAAAGAGACTCAAAATAATAAAGTTCTAGAAAAAAGAAACAAAAATAAAATTAAAAAAAACTATACACAATAATAAATAATCAAATAATAGCAATAAAAAATAAAAAGCCAAGAACATATCAGTAGTCTCTAGATTTATTGTAGGAAACATCATATATATATATATATATATATATATATATATATATATATATATATATATACTGAAGTGACAAAAGTCATGGGATGACTGTTAATATCGTGTCGGTCCTCCTTTTGCCCGGCGAAGTGCAACAACTCGACGTGCCATGGAGTCCACAAGTCGTTGGAAGTCCTCTGCAGGAATATTGAGCCATGCTGTCTGTATAGACATCCATAATTGTGAAAGTGTGGATGGTGCAGGAGTTTGGGCACAAACGGACCTTTCTATGATGTCCCATAAATGCTCGATGGGATTCATATCGGGCGATCTAGGTGGCCAGATCATGCGCTGGAATTGTCCGGAATGTTCTTCAAACCAATCGCGAACAGTTCTGACCCGTTGACATGGCGCATTGTCATCCATAAAAATCCCATCGTTGTGTGGGTACGTGAAGTCCATGAATGGCTGCAAGTGATCTGCAAGCAGCTGAACATAACCATTTCCAGTCAATGATCGGTTCAGTTGCACCAGAGGACCGAGTCCATCCCAAGTAAAAACAGCCCACGCCATTATGTAGCCACCACCAGCTTGAACAGTGCCTAGATGACAGTTTGGGTCCATGGCTTCGTGGGGTCTGCGCCACACTCGAACTCTACCATCAGCTCGTAACAACTGAAATCGTGACTCACCTGACCACGCCACGTTTTTCCACTGGTCTAGGGACCAGTCGATATGCTCACGAACCCAGGAGAGTCGCTGCAGGCGATGTCGTGCTGTCAGTAAAGGAACTCGAGTCGGTCTTCTGCTGTCATAGCCCAAGGAAGACAAATTTCGCCGCACAGTCCTATCGGACACGTCCCACATTGATTCCTGCAGTTATTTGACGAAGTGTTGCGTGTCTATTAACATTGACCATTCTACACAGACGTCGGCGGTCTCGGTCGTTAAGTGCAGTTTGTCGCCCACTGCGCTGTCCATGATGGGATGGGAAGCCTGAAATTTCATACTCTCGGCACACTATTGATACTGTGGATCTCGGAATGCTGAATTCACTAACGATATCCGCAATGAAATGACTCATGCGTCTAGCCCCACCTAACATTCCACGTTCAAAGTCTGTTAATTCTCGCCGTGCCACCATAAATCACGAAAAACCTATTCACATGAATAACTTGAACACAAATGAAAGCTCTGGGAAACGAACTGCGCATTTATACTTTTTAGTTGCGATACTACTGCCATCTGTATATTTGCATATTGCTATCCCATGACTTTTGTCACTTCAGTGTATATATATACCTTCCTTGAGGACACAAAGAAAAAACATGTAGGGCGGTGGCGCCAAGAGAAATGATCAAGAGAAGAAAACAACTTCTATATGTAACGATTGTGCGGCCGAATTAGAAGTTTTGAGGTGATTGCAATACAAGCCAATTAATATCCTTCGAGCTGAAGGGTCCCTTTTGCTTGATCGGTATGATACCCGGCTACTAACCATAAGATTGGCAGTTCGGGCCTAGCGAAATCCGCTAATCTCCTACAGTTTCAACGTTTCACGAGGGAGGGTCTATGGTGTTGTGAAGAGAGCATCAAAGTCGATTTCTGGCTTTTTTTAAGTCTATCGTTTTTCTACGTTTAAAAATCTTAAGGATAATTAGAAAAAATTGGAAGAATTTTAATTTCATAAAGGTTATTTCTGGTTTCTTTCGATTTTTAGAGGTACGGGAGATGTCTATTGAAATTGGATAATTGTGCAGTTTTTGAGTGGATTACAGCGAATTATTAGGTGTAAAGGCTAGTGTATGGCAGGTCCTCGCGAATTGAAATACTTAAAAAAAAAAGTTTATTTGTAGCAAAATTTAAGTTCCAACTAGTGGGT
>JAOUZG010001254.1:0-20026 GCA_026289955.1 Argiope argentata
GTATTAAGAATTTAGCAGAATTTTCTAATTTTCTTCTAATAGATGCTTACAATATACTAAAAAAATTACACCATTCCGAAATTTAAAAAAATGGTGCCTTCTAAATGGGGCCTTTTTATTCTTCATCGGATTTTTTTTTTAATTTTGATATTTAAAAAAAATTTTGGTATTCAAAAAATATTAAATCGAGTCGATTTCTTCCGATATCTAAATTGTTAGAGAACAAATAAAGCATATTTATAGTACAGCGAAATTAATGAAATAAATTATCCGAGTATTTAAATCCTCAAACGGAAGCTCGTAATGAGGAGAGAAGACTTCCTTCCCCCCTACGTAGGTTAATATGTAATTGCGTATTTTGCTATATAATCTCGCTATAAAACCCCTTACACGGACATATCGAACCTATAATGGGAGGCAAAACGTACCCTCGAACCCGTACAATAATTTTCCATGGGAGTGTGTGACGTCATTCATCCTTAGCGCCGCCAAAGGAGCCGCTAAAAAACGAAATGGTGTGAATTTTGCCCCCTTCTTATTTACCTAGAATCGTTTAAATGGTGGCAAATGATAGCCCTAGTGATGGAGCATCAACACATACCACCGGTAAAGAGGACCCCTCAAACGGAAACGCGTAATGTGGAGAGAAGTGTTTCTTCCCCCGACGTAGGTTAACCTGTAATTGAGTATTTTGCTATATAATCGCGTTATCAAACCCCCTTACACACACTTATCGAGCCTATAATGGGAGGCAAAACGTACCCATGAACCTGTACAATAATATTCCATTGGGGGTGTGGTGGCGTCATTCACCCTTAGCGGCCGCCAATGGAAGCCGCTCAAAATCGAGAGGGCACAAAATTCGCCCCCTTCATATTTACCTAGAATCATTTAAATGGTGGCAAATGATAGCCCTAGTGAAGAAGCATCAGAACATACCACCAGAAAAGCGGACCCTTTAAAGGGAAGCTCGTAATGTTGGGAGAAGACTTCCCTCCCCCTACGTAGGTTAATATGTAATTGCGTATTTTCTATATAATCGCGCTATAAAACCCCTTACACGCATTTATTGAGCCTATAATGGGGTGCAAAACGTGCCTCCGCACCCTTACAATAATATTCCTTGGGAGTGTGTGACTCCATTCGCCCCTAGCGGCTCTAATGGAAGCCGCTAAGAAACGAGGGGGCGCAAATTTCTCCCACCTCTAATTCACCTAGAATCGTTTGAATGGTGGCAAATGATAGCCCTGGTGATGGATCATGAACACATACCACCGGAAATGTGGATCCCTCGAACGGAAGCGCGTAATGTGGAGAGAAATTTTCGTTGCCCCGACGTAGGTTAACATGTAATAGCTTTTTTTGCTATATAATCGTTCAATAAAAACCCCTTACACGCACTTATTGAGCCTATAATGGTAAGAAAATGTGCCCTCGTACCCATACAATAATATTCCATGGCCAGAAAATCCCAACCAACCAACCATCGATGGGAGTGTGTGACGTCATTCACCCCTAGCGGCCGCTAATGGAAGCCGGGAAAAAGAAAGGGCGTCGAATTCGCCCCCTTGTAATTTACCTAGAATCGTTTGAATGGTGGCAAATGATAGCTCTGGTGAAGGAGCATCAACACATACCACCGGAAACGCGGATCCCTCAAACGGAAGCGCGTAATGTGGAGAGAAGTGTTCCTTCCCCAGACATAGGTTAACATATAATTGCGTATTTTGCTATATAATCTCGCAATAAAACCCACTTGCTCGCATATATTAAATCAATAATGGGGTGCAAAACGTGCCTCCGCACCCGCACAATAATATTCCATGGGAGTGTGTGACGTCATTCACCCCTAGCGGCCACCAATGGAAGCCGCTAAAAAAAGTGAGCAAATTTCGCCCCTTCTGCATCACCTAGAATCGTTTGAATGGTGGCAAATGATATCCCTATAAAAGGAGCATCAGAACATACCACCGAAAACGCGGACCCCTAAAACGGAAGCGCGTAATGTGGGGAGAAGTGTTCGTTCCCCCTTAAGTAGGTTAACATCTTCTCGCGTTTTGTGCTATATAATCGAGAAATAAAACCTCCTTACACGTACTTATTGATTCTATAATGGGGTGCAAAACGTGCCTCCGCACCCGTACAATAATATTCCATGGGAGTGTGGGACGTCATTCATCCCTAGCAACCACCAATGGAAGCTGCGATACAAAAAAATGGTATTAATTTCACCCCCTTCTTATGTACCTTTAACCGTTTGAATAGTGGCAAATTATACCCCTGGTGAAGGAGCCTCAGTTCATAATGCCAGAAACGTGGACCCCTCAAACGGAAGCGCGTAATGTGGAAAGAAGTGTTCATTCATAGGTTAACATGTAATTGTGTATTTTGCTATAAAATCTCGTAATAAACCCCCCTTGCTCGCACTTATTGATTCTATAATGGGGTGCAATACGTACCTCCGCACCCGTACAATAATATTCCATGGGAGTGTGTGACGTAATTCACCCCTAGCGGCCGACAATGGAAGCCGCGAAAAAACGAAAGGGCGCAAATTTCGCCCCCTTTTAATTCACCTAGAATCGTTTGAATGGTGGCAAATGATAGCCCTAGTGAAGGAGCATCAGAACATACCACAAGAAAAGCGGACCCTTTAAAGGGAAGCTCGTAATGTGGGGAGAAGACTTCCCTCCCCCTACGTAGGTTAATATGTAATTGCGTATTTTGCTATATAATCGCGCTATAAAACCCACTTACACGGACTTATCGAACCTATAATGGGAGGGAAAACGTACCCTCGAACCCGTAGAATAATATTTCATGGGAGTGTCCCCTCAGGGGCTCACCTTCTTTAGGTGGGTACGGGTGTCCCAATCCCGAGGTTCCCAGGGATCTCTACTCAATTTATTGTTTATTCTCCTCTACGCCTTTTTCTGTCAGCTTGATCCTTCTTTCCCTCGACGGCAAGCGAGGGAGCTCTCCATGAGAAGCTGTCACCGCTCTGTTTGCTTTTTGCTTCTTATGGACAGCCAAAAACCCCACGTGTTGGCCGTGCGTGGCGACCCATTAGAAGGGCGGTGCACTGTGGTCCCCGTTGCATCAATCGGCTGGTGGCTATCAACTCGAGTTGTTAGTTTGCTAGGGATCAAGCGAAGAGGTTACTCCTTGGGCTTGGCGTTAAGGGTGGTCACTGTCCCCGGGGTTAACTTCGAGCGTATAGGTTCCGGCTAGCACCAAGGTAAGAGCCGAGGCTGGGAATGGCCAGAGCCGGTGGCTGCCTTCCCTTGTTGGGCTCCGTGGTGGGCAGTGCCGTTGGACCTGAAACTTGTTTAATGTCATATGGGCAAATCTAAACGTACTCCCTTAAGTGGGCAACACAATGTTTCACCTGTACATAATTTTCCAACATTCTTTCTTCTTCAGAGAAAATCAGAAAACGAAGAATCATTTCATGGTGTGTCCCCATTTTTGGTGGAAAAGGCAATATCTGGAAATATTGGCGAGGTAAAATCTACTAAGAAACTTCGATCTGGTGACCTACTGGTCGAAGTCAATTCTCCAAAACAAGCAAAACAAATTGTAAATCTCAAAAGTTTATCAACGATACCTGTCACAGTTAGTCTCCATCCATCATTAAATTCATCAAAAGATGTTGTATCTTGTGGTGAACTCTTCAATGTTCCAATAGAAGAAATTACTGAAAAGCTAAAAAGTCAGGGGGTGACCCATGTACGGCGTATTACAATACGAAGAGATGGCCACTTCCTCAATACTAAGCATCTGGTATTAACTTTCAATTCTTCTACTTTACCAGAATATATTAAAGCCGGATATATGAGCTTATCAGTTCGACAATATGTGCCAAATCCCTTAAGGTGCTTCCAGTGCCAGAGATTCGGGCATTCAAAATCCTCTTGCCGCGGAACAATGACATGCGCCCGTTGTGCAGAAGTCAATCATGACAGTAGTAACTGCACTGGTAAAGAGGAGTGTAAGGGTGACCACACATCTTTCTATCGGAACTGCCTTGTCTGAAATCAGGAAAAAGAAATAATATCAACAAAAATAAACAATATTTCTTACCAGGAAGCAAGGAAAATCGTTAAGGCGAAAATGCCTAATTCAGGAAATACTTATGCCTCCATTGTAAAAAAGGTATCTGCTACCATATCTACGCAATGGGATTTAGCCGATATCTCATCTTGTATCAGTTCAAATTCTTCTGAATCTGTTAAAATAACATCTAATCAAATTAACTTATCAAATACTCCCTCATTATCTGCTGTACCAGTTTCTGAAGATACTTCTGTTTTACCAGACCTAAATGGGTTTCAACTTGTGACTAACGTTAAAAAGTTTAAAAAGACATCTCCGACAAAAACAAAACTTGTTACCAATTCTGAAAAAATGTCAAAATTTTACAAGATTTCTCCTTGTCAAAATCCCACAACAGTTTTAGTACAAAATACTGTTTCAAATGGAAACTTACCATTGAATACTAAGACAGTTATCTCAACTCAAACTCTTCCTTCTACCAGCACTGCACCACAATCTATAAATGCTCCTTCCTTTAGAGGAAAGAGGATGCAGGAATCTGATACCGATGCAGAGATGAGCTCTTCCACTGCATCAGAAGGAGATATTTTGGAATATGATATGTCTGAAGACTTGGAAGAGCCACAACAAGTTTTTACTCCTCCACCGTGTATCACACATAAAAAGGAAAAGCGTAAATATATTATTCCTACAAAATACAAGAATTTGTAGCTTTTTTCTTTTCTTTTGCCTTTTAATATAAAAGAACGGATTCTAATTTTACTACACATCGTTTACTAACAGTGTTTTACAAATACATCCATATTGTTTTTACCTCTTCTACTATATTTTTCCAATGCCCAGGATTTAATCCTTTAGATGCTTATTTAATATAAAATTTCTCAGTCTAAAGGCTGACAAAATGTATTTTAAACATTTTATAAACTGCAAGTTTTAAATTTTCAATGTTTTTAAAATTTTGTCTTTTTATCGTTTAATACCATATGTTTTAAACCGTGAACCTGTTTATCTACTATAAGCTTGGCGCAGCATGGCCAGACATGGCTCTAGCGCCAGAAAATCCCAACCATCGATGGGAGTGTGTGACCTCATTCACCTCTAGCGGCCGCCAATGGAAGCCGCGATAAAACGAAATGGTGTGAATTTCGCCCCCTTCTTATTTACCTATAATCGTTTAAATGGTGGCAAATGATAGCCCTCATGACGGAGTATCAGTTCATTAAACCGGAAGTGCGAACCCCTCAAACGGAAGCTCGTAATGTGGGGAGAAGATTCCTTCCCCCCTACGTAGGTCAATATGTAATTGCGTATTTTGCTATATAATCGCGCTATAAACCCCCCTTAAACGGACTTATCGAGCCTATAATGGGATGCAAAATGTGCCCTCGAACTCGTACAATAATATTTCATGGGAGTGTGGGATGTCATTCACCCCTAGCGGCCGCTAATGGAAGCCGCGAAAAAAGAAAGGGCGCAGAATTCGCCCCCTTCTTATTTAACTAGAATCCTTTAAATGGTGGTAAATGATAGCCCTGGTGAAGGAGCATCATCACATACCACCGGAAAAGCGGACCCCTCAAATGGAAACGCGTAATGTGGAGAGAAGTGTTTCTTCCCCCGAAGTAGGTTAACCTGTAATTGCGTATTTTGCTATATAATCGCGTTATAAAACCCCCTTACACACACTTATCGAGCCTATAATGGGAGGCAAAACGTACCCTCGAACCTGTACAATAATATTCCATTGGGGGTGTGGTGGCGTCAATCACCCCTAGCGGCCGCTAATGGAAGCCTCTGAAAATCGAGAGGGCGCAAAACTCGCCCCCTTCTTATTTACCTAGAATCGTTTAAATGCTGGCTAATGATAGCCCTGGTGATGGAGCATCAATACATACCACCGGAACGCGGACCCCTCAATCGGAGGCGCGTAATGTGGGGAGAAGACTTCGTTCCCCCCTACTTAGGTTAACATGTAATTGCGTATTTTGTTGTATAATCGCGCTATAAAACGCCCTTACACGCACTTATTAAGCTTATAATGGGTTGCAAAATGTGCCCCGCACCAGTACAATAATTTTCCATGGGAGTGTACGACGTCATTCCCCCGTAGCGGCCCTAATGGAAGCCGCTCAAAAACGAGAGGGCGCAAATTTCGCCCCCTTTTAATTCACCTAGAATCGTTTGAATGGTGGCAAATGATAGTCCTGGTGAAGGAGCATCAGAACATACCACCGGAAACACGGACCCCTCAAATGGAAGCGCGTAATGTGGGTAGAAGTGTCCTTCCCCCCTACGTAGGTTAATATGTAATTGCGTATTTTGCTATATAATCGCGCTAAAAAAAACCTTGCTCGCACATATTGAGCCTATAATGGGATGAAAACGTTCCTTGCACCCATACAATAATATTCCTTGGAAGTGTGTGAAGTCATTTACCCATAGCGGCCCTAATGGAAGCCGCTCAAAAACGAAAGGGCGCAAAATTAGCCCCCTTTTTATTTACCTAGAATCGTTTAAATGGTGGCAAATGATAGCCCTCCTGACGGAGTATCAGTTCATTAAACTGGAAACGCGGACCCCTCAAACGGAAGCGCGTAATGTGGGAAGAAGACTTCCTTCCCCCCTACGTAGTTTAATATGTAATTGCGTATTTTGCTATATAATCGCGCTATAAAACCCCCTTACACGGACGTATCTAACCTATAATGGGGTGCAAAGCGTGCCCTTGAATCCGTACAATAATATTCCATGGGAGTGTGTGACGTCATTCACCCTTAGAGGCCGCCAATCGAAGCTGCGATACAATGAAAGGGCGCAAATTCCGCCCACTTCTAATTCACCTAGAATCGTTTGAATTGTGGCAAATGATAGTCCTGGTGAAGGAGCATCAGTTCATTCCACCGTAAACGCGGACCCCTGAAACGGAAGCGTCTAATGTGGGTAGAATTGTTTCTTCCCCCGACGAGGATTAACATGTAAATGCGTATTTTGGGATATAATCGCACAATAAAGCCCCCTTGCACGCACTTAAAGATTCTATAATGGGGTTCAAAATGTGCCTCCGCATCCGTACAATAATATTCCATGGGAGTGTGGGACGTCTTTCACCCCTAGCGGCCGCCAATGGAAGATGCGATACAAAGAAATGTTTCAAATTTCACCCCCTTCTAATGTACCTGGAACCGTTTGAATGGTGGCAAATGATAGCCCTCGTGTCGGAGCATCAGCCCATAATACCGGAAACGTGGACTCCTCAAACGGAAGCGCGTAATGTGGGGAGAATTGTTCCTTCCCCCTGCGTAGGTTAACCTGTAATTGCGTATTTTTAAATCTAATCGCGCTATAAAACCCCCTTAAACGCTCTAATTGCGCCTCTAATGGGGTGCAAAACGTGCCCTTGAACCCGCACAATAATATTCCATGGCAGTGTGTGACGTCATTCACCCCTAGCAGACACCAATGGAAGAAGCGAAAAAACGAACGTGCGCAAATTTCTCCCCCTTTTAATTCATCTAGAATCGTTTGAATGTTGGCAAATAATAGCACTGGTGAAGGAGCATCCGTTCATTCCACCGGAAACGCGGACCCCTCAAACGAAAGCACTTTATGTGGGGAGAATTGTTCCTCCCCGACGTAGATTAACATGTAATTGCGTATTTTGCTATATAATCGCGCTATAAAACTCCCTTGCAAGCCCATATTGTCCCTTAAATGGGGTGTTAAACGTGCCCCCACACCTGTACAATGATATTCCAAGGGTTTGTGTGACATTATTCACCCCTAGTGGCCGCCAATTGAAGCAACGAAAAAACTAAATGGCGCTAATTTCACCCCCTTCTAATTTACCTAGAATCGTTATAATTATTGGCAAATGCTAGGCCTGTGGACGGAGCATCAGCCCTTACCACTGGAAACGCGAACTCCTCAACTGGAATTGCACAATGTGGGGAGGAATGTTCCTAACTCCTGCATTTGTTTCTATATAATAGCACTATTAGACAACTTCGCAAGCACATACATTTTCACTTCTAATTATCCGATTTTGAGAATTTTCGATGTATCCTAAAATTCCTCTGCATTTTTCTGAGTATTACTTGCGTAACATTTTGCAAAATTCACATTTTTTTTTTTTTTGTAAATATCGCTGTTTTACGGTTTCGATGTAAAATGGACGTTTTTCTCCATAAAACGGAATATATGGTTCTAAACGATCAAATTATCCCTTTTTCAGATTTTTTTTGGGAAGCAAAATGTGCCCTCGAACACGTACAATTATATTCCATGGGAGTGTGTGAAGTCATTTACCCCTAGCGGCCGCTAATGGAAGCTGCGAAAAAGGAAAGGGCACAGAATTCGCCCCCTTCTTATTTAACTAGAATCGTTTAAATGGTGGTAAATGATAGCCCTGGTGAAGGAGCATCATCACATACCACCGGAAAAGCGGACCCCTCAAATGGAAACGCGTAATGTGGAGAGAAATGTTTCTTCCCCCGAAGTAGGTTAACCTGTAATTGCGTATTTTGCTATATAATCGCGTTATAAAACCCCCATACACACACTTATCGAGCCTATAATGGGAGGCAAAACGTACCCTCGAACCTGTACAATAATATTCCATTGGGGGTGTGGTGGCGTCATTCACCCTTAGCGGCCGCCAATGGAAGCCGCTAAAAAACGAAACGGCGCAAATTTCGCCCCCTTCTAATTCACTTAGAATCGTTTGAATGGTGGCAAATTATAGTCCTGGTGATGGAGCATTAACACATACCACCGGAAACGCTTACCCCTCTAACGGAAGCGCGTAATGTGGAGAGAAGTGTTCATTCCCCCGAAATAGGTTAAAATGTAATTGCGTATTTTGCTATATAATTTCGCAATAAAACCCCCTTTCTCGCACTTATTGATCTCTAATGGGCTGCAAAACGTTCCTCCGCACCCCTACAATAATATTCCACGGGAGTGTGGGACGTCATTCACCCCCAGCGACCGTCAATGGAAGACGCGAAAAAGCGAAAGGGCGCAAATTTCGGCCCCTTCTAATTCACATAGAATCTTTTGAATGGTGGCATATGACAGCCCTAGTAAAGGGGCATCAGAACATACCACCGGAAACGCGCACCCCTCAAACGGAAGCGCGTAATGTGAGAAGTATTCCTTCCCCACTATGTAGGTTAACATGTAATCGCGTATTTTTCCATATAATCGTTCTATAAAACCCCCTTATACGCACTTATTGAACTTAAATGGGATGCAAAATGTGACCCCGCACGAGTACAATAATTTTCCATGGGAGTGTGTGACGTCATTCACGCCTAGTGGCCCTAATGGAAGCCGCTGAAAAACGAGAGGGCGGAAATTTCGCCCCCTTCTAATTCACCAAAAACCGTTTAAATGGTGGCAAATGATAGCCCTTATGGAGGAGCATCAGTTCATTCCACAGGAAACGTGGACCTATCAAACGGAAGCGCGTAATGTGGGGAGAAGTCTTCCTTCCCCCTATGTAGGTTAATATGCATTTGCGTATTTTGCTATATAATCTCGCTATAAAACACCCTTACACGCACTTATTAAGCTTCTAATGGGGTGCAAAACGTGCCTCCGCACCCGTACAATAATATTCCACGGGAGTGTGGGAAGTCATTCACCCCTAGCGGCCGCCAATGGAAGCCGCGATAAACCGAAATGGTGCAAATTTCGCCCCCTTCTAATTTACCTGGAATCGTTTGAATGGTGGCAAATGATATCCCTGGTGATGGAGCATCACCACATACCACTGGAAAAGAAGACCCCTCAAACGGAAGCGCGTAATGGGGAGAGAAGTGTGCATTCCCCCGACATAGGTTAAAATGTAATTGCGTATTTTGCTATATAATCGCAATAAATCCCCCTTCCGCGCACTTATTGATTCTATAATGGGGTGCAATACGTACCTCCGCACCAGTACAATAATATTCCATGGGAGTGTGGAACGCCATTCATCCCTAGCGGCCGCCAATGGTAGCCGCGATACAACGAAATGGTGCGATTTTCGCCCCCTTCTAATTTACCTGGTATCGTTTGAATGATGGCAAATGATATCAATGGTGAGGGTACATCACCACCTACCACTGGAAAAGCAGACCGCACAAACGAAAGCGCGTAAGGTGGATAGAAGTGTTCATTCCCCCGACGTAGGTTAAAATGTAATTGCGTATTTTGCTATATAATCGCGCAATAAAACCCCCTTGCACGCACTTATTGATTCTATAATGTGGTACAAAACGGGCCTCCGCACCCATACAATTATATTGCATGTGAGTGTGTGACGTCATTCGCCCCTAGCGGCCGCCAGTAGAAGCCGCTAAAAAACGAAAGGGCGTAAATTTCGCCCCCTTCTAATTCACCTAGAATCGTTTGAATGGTGGCAAATGATAGCCCTGGTGATGGAGCATAAAACATACCACCAGAAACGCTTACCCCTCTAACGGAAGCGCGTAATGTGGAGAGAAGTGTTTCTTCCCCCGAAGTAGGTTAACCTGTAATTGCGTATTTTTCTATATAATCGCGTTATACTGTGGTGCCAATGTGTGTATGTACCATTTTTTATATGTGTGTATGTACCATTTTTTGTACTTAATTATTGTTGAAAATCAATTTTCTTTCAGTATGCACAATTCCCGACCTCAGAAATACCATTATGTGATTTTTAATAATTAGGGAAGGTATTTATGAAAATTGCGCTTAATGTCATTGCTTTTGTCTGTTTTATATTTTGAAAATTTCTTTTATGATTCATGTTATCCTTATGTTTATTGCACTGAATGTATTACTGTATATGAATTGTATAAACTTATTAGAACAATACTTTTTACGATGTTATTACTAGTGAAAAACTAAATTTATTTCAATCTGTTATATAAAATATGCATATATTGGGGAAAATTATAGTGTTAATCAAATTGTAGAATAAGCTTCTAATGTTGTATGTTTTTCCATGCTTTTTTTTTCATTAAATGTTCTTAAAATGTAATTGAATGCATGTGAATTTAACAAGTTTTGTACAATCGAAAATTTTGAAAGGATAATTTTGTAAATCATGCTTTTTACTATTTTTCTAATAAATAATGTTGCAATATATTTTTTGTAGTGCATTTTTGATATTCGTTTATTTTAGTAATGGTTAAAAACTCAAGAACTAAAATTTTGTAATTAGCTATTACTGTTAGTTCGTTCAATTCAAGATCATACTTGAATTACAATTTTTAATTTAAAATTTTCCAATGTTTTTAAGTCATTTAACTTTGAAATCAACTAGAAACTCCCTTTAAAATTTCTGAATTGTATGTGGTACATCAGTTTGAGTAAGTTTTATTACGTGTTTTAGAAGCTATTTAAGGCCTCTTGATATTGATACCAGACCAAATTGAACTGAAAATTGTCAGTGCATGTGGCACTTGAGCTTATATCTGATAACCAGATTAACCATCGAAGCATTAAATATTCTAATATTATTTGACCCTGATTCAAAAATGGGGTTCTGTACTGTCTATAAAGTAATATGCTACTCTAGCAAATCAAAGTAAATTTTAAAATGGAATACCTGTATATTATTAAAAAAAGATATCAAAACTAATTTCTTGCTAATAACTAAGTATTGAGTATTATAAGTTTAAAAATTGATTTCACTGTGAAAGAATAGGTAAAAATATTTAATTTAAATTTGTTTTCAAATATAAGCACCTGAAATGTACGGTTTGAAAAGATATATTTAGTATATATTAGTTTAGCGGAAGTTACGAGCGATTCAATACAAGATGAAGGGAGTTCCTTCATATCTAAAGATATTTAAGAACCCCTGATAATGGTTTTTAGCAGTCATAGCGTTAAGGTACCTAGCTATTTGGTATGATAGCTATAGCTATCATACCAAATGATTAATTGCTCCCTTTTGATCTTGGCTTTCTATGTCAGATCAATATAACCTGAATTTTTAGCAAGAAATGACTGAAAATAACATTAGGGAGCATGGGACTATATTTTCGAAATCGTTTATAAACTTTATATATTATAATAGTTTTTTTTTAAAAAAAAATGATCTATTCAATTTGATCTGGATTAAATTTTTTTTCCATATTCTAAAAAAAAATAGATGATTACAAAGTATTTAATATATGTTAGATATTATTAGGTATTAAAAAAATAGCGCTGTTGACAGCCCACGTTTCATCGAAAGATTAAACGAGCAAATTGTATATTATGAGAAATATAAAAACAAAATTCTGTATTCTAAAATTTAGGTAATAACTGGATGTCGTATTTGCCAATGGCTGAGATGCGGTTATGAATTCTTAAATGTAATCAATTTTTGCAAACGGGGAATAACAAATTCACTTTCAACTAAACAGCACACTTGAATACAATTCAAAAATTTTCATTCTTAAAATGCATTTATTTCCCAAAATTGCCGGCTTGCTGGCACAGAGGTAGCGCGTCTGCCTCGTGTTCTGGAGGTCCCGGGTTTGGGCATGGTTGTTCCTTTGTGTGCTATCTGTGATATGAGTGAATGTGCCCCCCTGTAAAAAGGGGCTGTGCAAGCGTATGTGTGTGTTTCATCTTCATATGAGCTAGAAGTCAGACTTCTGCCCTCGGGTGCTCAGGGGTTCATACCCTCAGAAGCTACTGCACACCTCTTTCCGCGGAAAAAGCGGACACATCATCATCATTTCCCAAAATTATAAAAAGCTTAATTTCTCTCAGTTTATATAATTGAAAGAATTTAACTTTTTTTTTCCTTGGAAAAAATTTAACTTGAAATGTACAGATCGTCATTTTAGTTTTTTGAAATTTTCCTGGGGTGTTGGCAGATAAAATATACGTTTTACTTGTATCTTATTTCGCAATGTTTTGTCTATTATCATGTCTCTTATGCAGATAGTGCGATTTATATGTTTTGAAAATTATTTAGCATTTTTCTACCAGACATAAGCCTGCCCTATTGATATTACCATCATTAGCTTATATAAGCAGTAATGAAATTCGGGATGTAAAAGACTACCTGTAATCTTGTTTTATTTTGGAACGCTTTAAAAAAAAAACTTTGAAGATTTCGAGCCGTAAGACAAATGATTCGCATATTTTCAGTTGTCTTGCAACCTTAGGCCTTGAAGCCCGGAACTAAATGTTTGTCTTCAATACCTTCACTCTAGTTATGCCACTTAACCGAACTCATTCTCAGCTGAATCGACCTTTTCATTATGACCGAAAGATCCAACAGTAGAAAACGAAGCAAATATTTGTCACTTATTATAAGCAATCGAGTATAAAATATTTACACCGTTTAGTTAGCTGGGGGGGGGGAGGCGTGGTAGCCAGGTGGTAAGGTATCGACTCGTGAGCAGTAAGGTTTCAGGTTCAAAACCAGATTCCACTGATGAACCGTCATATAAGGGGGTCTGTTTCACGTTAATTTCGTCAAGGCCAAAAGTCCTGCCACTAGTGTGGTGTGGCATGAAAAGGGGGTGCCAACTCGGGTGTCGTCTTCGTAATCTGACCGTGGTTTAAAGTTACATGGTTCGTCCCAAAATAACCTTTGTGTTGCTTTACAATGGGGTTTTTAACTAAACCAAACCATTTAGTTAGTAAGATGGTCTCAAAATAGCACCGCTTTTCAGCCAGGGACACAAATGTGAACTATTTGAGTAAAGAATGTGAAGATTTCATTACTACAAGACGGGAAAAGTTCCAAATTGGCTTTTAATGCTTTCTTTTTAAAATTAGTTCCTTTTAAAGCTTAAGTCCTTCAGTTTAGACTGCCGTACTCCTAAGCACTATATGAATATTGTATATTAATATTTTTAAAAGGATTACATAACAATGTTTAAAAAATATCGATTAACTATTAAGAATTTAATCTTAACATCTCTAAATATGACACTTTTCCTAAATTGTCCATTGGGTATTCAGGAAGTTTTACTTATTCTTTTGTATATTGAATTGATAATTTTCAAAAATGATTCATTAGTATTTTGCTAGTTCAATTTCGAAAGTTTGAACGATATCTTAAGAAAAATAAACTGATTTTTTTTGCATTAATTTGGTAATGACAGATTTGCTGAAATAAATTGCTTAGTATGGGCGAAGATTAACTCATGCCTTAATAAAATTTTGTAGCAGTCAGTAATTACTTGTCCTGAAATCAAGAACTTTCAGAATTCTTTAAATTTACATACAGCTCTCAGTCGTTGAATTTCAAGCATACTTACAAGCTCAATGAGCTGAATTAACTTTTATCGAATTTCTTGGAAATGGGATTTTTTAAGTAATGCAATGAAAAGTATTTTTAAGTTTTTGCAATGAATTTCTAAGTGAGGAAAGAAAGAACTTTGGTTCAGACATCAAAACTAATAATAAAAATTATGTCGATTTTTTTAGCCTAGATTGGGCATCTTTACTAGAAGTTAAAAGTTCCCAATCAAGTCAGATAGCAGCTTATTAAACTAAAGAATAATTCAACTTATTAAATAATTTCATTTCAAATAAAATTCTTTCAACCTAAATCCAGATTTAAAAGGAATGCGAAAAATTTCTTCAGGGAAATTTGCTTTAGCTATAGATAGATGCAACTTCTCTCGAATACAGGAAATATACTCAGCAATAAAGTTCATAAGTAAACATGCAGTGTACTTAAAATAAATCACAGTAATAAAAGGCATATTAATGAAGTGTCGTAAACTTAGAATATTGCCAAACATGTAAGCGTTTTACTAATTGAAATTTCTTTCTATATTAATGACCAATTTATGCACTTCACAATTTTCAAATGTGGAGAAGTAAGAAAACATTGAATTTTGGAGAAATAGCGAATCGATTTGGAGAATGCCTTTGCACTTAGATCACTTTTATTAAATATTTAAAAGTTGGGAAATGGAGAACTTTTAAATTTATTGTTTTAATGATTACTGGTCAAAACTTAAGCAAATTAGTGATAAATGTATTTCATTTTTATCTGTAAAACATTTGATCATTCCAGTTCAATGCACAAAAAAGTAGAATGCTTGTACTTGCTAGTATAAAATAGTTATTCTCTTTTTATATTTTGATATTAATATTTCAAAGATGAAGCGATGAATGTTTTACTACTTCATTAAACATCTCAGTCGTAAGATTTAAATGATTTTTTCAATATAAAAGATATAAAAAGTAAAACATTCAGTATTATTTTTAAAAATATATATAAATCAAATTATAATAACTAAATCACTATAAAAATGAGCAAATATGGTAACTTTTTTTAAAACCGACTTTTAAAAAACGCACCTGATTCATCAAAGGCTGATGAATTATTTTCTTACTTACAACTCTTCAATTGTCTCCACAAAATATAAATCAATAAATTTAGTTTCAACAAAAATGGAGGGTGCGAATCGGACTTCAGAACTCAAACATGAAGCGTAATATAAAAAATGATTTCAAAATTGAATAAAACAGCTCTTCAAAATTTGAATTTTGTTATTGTTAGTGCTCTATTTTGAATTTTAGCGTTGACTAAAGATAGATTAAATTAATACGATTACTAATAATTGAGTTAAGAATTTTTTATACTAAACAATGGATTAAATTTAAGGTTTTACTAGTTAATTTTTAATCTGGTAAGTTTCTCATTCGCGCAACAAGGCAAAGTCACTGTTACGGAAAGAATTTATAATTATATAAATTAATATAATATATAATTTATAATTATATAATTATCATTAAAATTATCGAAAAATCAAAATCGCATACTAATTTCCTGAGCGTACAAGCACTTAAAATTCCAAAATACTAGTATCTAAATAAGTGAGAGCAAAATTTTTCCACATTAGTCAAGTAGGAATTTTCTAACCAATTTAAATATATCTGTAAAAAACAATTCAAGAAAATAACGCGGAATAATTTTTATCAAAATTGTTTCTTTCTGCATCTCAAAATTTTTATCGAAAAATCCCCCCCCCCAAAAAAAACGTAGTATTTTTTTTTCTAGGTCAGTAAGAGTGTTTCCATCCCGAGTTGGAGGGATTTCCACTGCTTTGCATCATGTGTATCTGCTCTATATTCTCGTCCTTCGAAAGCAAGCGAAGGTACTCTCCATAAGAAGCTATCGCCATTCTGAGAAAATATTTCTGAAACTTAGAATTAACAACTGAACAGAATGATATAAGAATATTTTATATAAAAACTTTCTGATTTGTGAAAGTAGTAGTTAAAATGTCAAAATACAAACGAAAGCAACTAAAAATACTAGCAGTAAGCTTTTAGTATAAATTTTTGTAATTATACAGCCCTTGGTTTGTGGAGGTTGAGAAAATAGATGTGTCATTAAAGCTGATTGTGGAATAAGTTTGATAAATCGAATCGAGCTTTTATGAACTTCATACGAGTCTATGAATTTGAAAGATCTGATTTTCAACAAATTAAATAACCAATCTCGCAAGTTGTTGAGGAGTTGTGGCTGAAGCGTTAGAAAAGACATGGATGGATAAAAAAATAACTTCATAATAAATTAAAATACAAAGTCGTATATCATGTTTGTGTTTTTTGAAAATAGAATTAATATTTCAATTGCTAAAAGTCTTGATGACACGATCCACTGAAAATTGAATATTTCCTTTTAAAATGCTTAAAGGGTTCCAAATAAAATTTATGAAGAAATAAGAATAAAAATGAAGGCATATGAATTTTAACACTCATGAATATTTGAAATTCAGTAACCCTAAATCTTTTAAAGCGGTTTCAGGAAGAAAAAAAAAGGTAAGATTTTTAAATATCTTTCATAACAAACGCCTTGTTATTATTATACAAGAACTTTCGAAATCTCGTGAAAAGCCAATGACGTCTAAGTAAGGCGAAAATAAACCTTAAAATGATCTCTATTCAACGTCTAATACGTATTCTGAGCAATAAAAACTCCTTTAAGTCTTTTAACAATTAAAGGAATTTTTGTATTAGAAATAAGTATTAAATTAAAAATAATTTAAAGAACTACTGAATAATATTATGTATAAATAAAGCTAAAGAGTAATGAAAAGTACATAAATGCTGTTAAATTAAATGTAAACATAAAATCACAACTTAACAACAAGAGAAAAAAGTATTTAATAAATTTTTTATAAAATGACCTGATAATGCATTTCACTTGATGAAGCAAGAGGAAATAATGCATTGTAAAATTTGTCATAAAATAAACAACTTAAAATAAAATGGAAAACTATTTGTTAAATCATTTTTTATTTATCACAATGTTATGCAAGAATAAGAATTCATTAAAAAGTAAAACATAATTACAGTTTAAATTAACCTAAAAGAAAAAGAGATTCATATAATTGAGTTATTGATTTGACTGATTCTAAAATCTTTTTTATGAACCAGTGTAAAATAAATAGGAGTGAACTACATGTTTTCTAATAAGCATATTGTGAATTTCCAGCAAGATCCTTTAAACCCATATGATTTAATAATTATTAAAGAAAACTTTACAGCATTAGTTTGGTTATTAAAAATCATACTAACCATGTAAAATTAAACACAAAAAATAATTATAAAATTACTTACAAATCTTACTCTTAGTTACCATAGATACGTGAAAACTAGGTTAAAATAGTCATTAACATACATTTAATGTCAGTTTTCCTTCCAGAGAACTATTTCAAATTTTAAAAAGAAAATTTTCAAAATTTATATTTTTATTATAAGACAAATAACTATATATGTTATAAACAACTTTTAAATTCAGTTTTTATTTAAACGCTTAAGAAACGCTGTTTTTAAATAAATCTAAATTAATGTTATGATTAAATAAAAAATATCTGTAGGGTTAAACTGCATAATAAATAAAAAATATTATTTTATTTACAAATTATTGATTAAACTATATATATATAAATTAAGTATTTGGATATTAACTGCTTATTGTTGATAAATACAGTCATGACTAAAAAATGAAAGAATTTATGATCAATGATCTTTAAATGTGGATAATACACAACTGAAAACTAAAGTTTTATTCACATATATGATTTTTCTGTAGTTTACTTCATATTGAAATTCATAGCTATTTAGTAAATGAAAGAAAATGATATATACAATAATTTGAGTATCATTGCAAAATTATTTTGGGAATATTCATACAAAATTAGATATAAAACATTTCATGGTGGTCGATGCCACTTGCACCAATAATTATCCAACACTTCTGAAATATAGGGGAGAAAATACATCTCCAGATTATTCAGTTGATTTTAAAATGTAAAATGCATCATAAAAAATTAACTTACACATAAAAATATTTTTGTACATCACTTTGCTTAAACTTCACAAGAAAGAATCACACAAACAGTTGATTAATCTTTCATTACTTCTTGAATCATCATTTCACTCACAGTATGTAAAAAACTGTTTCGTTAATTTAACAAAGTATAAACATAGTTAATTGTTTACAAATGAAATAAACCAAAAAAGTTAATTAAATAGAATAAGGAATTTAAAGAAAAAGAAGAAAAATATGTCAAGGATGGCAAATGGGATATCTGCAAAGTCGAACAGAGCAAAAGAAAGTGAACAATATCTAAATACAGTTGAAGAGTTTTTGTCGCAAAAGGAAAACACATGGGGATTAGTGAAAATAGTAAACATTTCTGAAGATGGAACATAATAAGACAATATTTTTTAAGGCTCCGCAAGTTATTTCAGTCTAGATTAGAAAGATGTAATGCGAGCCCATAATTAGGTAACAAAAAGAAAAAGATATGTAATAAATTTTAACTTCAGAATAAAAAAGGGTATAACAATTCCAGGATACATATTCATGACTATGTACGAAAATAAAGCCCAAGCAATGGGTTTCCGTCATAAATAAAAATAACAATAAAAATTTCTTTCCTCACATTCTTCTAATATCCTGAATTCATTAACATTACAAGCCCTTAATGAAACTCAGCGTAGGAATCGCCACACTCAAGTCAATCTCTTAGAAGTCCAATCACAGCAAAGTTCACTTCGCTCACTGATGCTTCTATAAGTTTCACTGTGATTGTACTTATTTTAGGTTAACCTGTTCCGTGCGATTTCTAGATTTTGTTTCGTTCCTCATTAATCAAGTTTTGGAGTCAAGTCCACTCGACTTCACGACTTTACTAAATACAAGTGGTTTAAAATTATTTATTAACTAATGATTTCTCAAACAATTATTTTGAAGTCAATTCTCGAGTATATTTTATTATAATGTTTCAAGTTTTGCAAAAATATAATTTGAGTAGAAATCGCATACATTTTACTTTTGCTCTGTTGCGCTCTTTGCTCTTTCAGAAAAAGATTAAGCAACCGTAAAAATTCTCATCAAAATTGAAAAACGAATTCCTATCGTCATATCGACGATAATGAATCAGAATTGGTTGTTTAATTAATTTTATTATAAAATTTTTAATGTATCAATTTTTTAGTAACGTCTTTAATCAAAACAATCATTCAACTTTAGACCAAAGTTTGTTTTGGTTTGGTTCACTAGCGTCTCAATCCCAACGTAAATCCCTATGGGATGGACGAATCCATCAGTAACTGTACTTTTCGTAGGTAGGAACATTGGACTGAGAAGGGCCACAGGGATAAGCGTTGGCTTTTAAGTGTTGAGTTGTATCACAACACTTTTCCCGGCGAGTTGGGAAAGAATGGTGTCTCTTTTACCAAACCACGTGTCGACAGATGAACTTAAAACATATTTTATCAGTAAACATTTTACTTATTTAATGCAAGTTTTGTGGTTTTTAGTGATAGGAAAACTCGTTCATTTCAAAGATTCGACTCAAAATCGTTCGTTCACCAATTTGACCCGTTTTTTCAGGTCGTTCGCGAACGACCTCTTCAGACTCATCGAACGAAAGAATCAACTCTTTCGTTCACGAACGAATGAACTGGACTCTTTCGTTCGCGAACGATTAAACTAGGCTCTTTCGTTCGAGAA
>JAOUZG010001254.1:35026-78161 GCA_026289955.1 Argiope argentata
ATGTTTCAACATTCAACCAAATACATAATATTACGAATAAAATTTTTAAGAAATTAATAAAATTATTTGAACAGCAATCCACACCTTTCTCCAATGTTTTTACATTAGTCATTTCGGCATGGGCAATACACATACCCTACTCACTGCCCTTTTAAACGTGCCAAATTGGGTCTTAACCTGAACCACTCTAATTTTTTTTTATCTCCCCCACAATAGATTTCTTTAATTCTACCCAGAGCCCACTTATGAGTAGGCAAGTTGTCTTCTACCAGCAACCCGAGATCTGCTACCTGAACATTTTCTTTCTCGTATACCCATTTGTTTCTTTGCTGTAATTCGTTCAGGTAACTCCGGTGCCATTTTTTCCAAATTTGCTGAACTAATTTCGTAACTCGTTGCCATTTTTTTGTTGATGTTCTTTAAAACTAGTTAAATCAGGTTCGATAATTGAATTCATCGGTCTATTGATCAGGAAATGAGCAGGTGTTAGAACTCCAAAATCATCTGCATCGGCTGATAATGGATAGAGTGGGCGCGAATTCAAAATTGACTCGATTTGGATTGTTAATGTTAGGAATTCCTCAAACGTTAAATTAGCTCCCCTCGAAACTCTAACAAAATGAAATTTGAACGATTTGACAGCAGCCTCCCAAAGCCCACCAAAATGAGGTGCTCTTGGAGGGTTGAATTTCCAATCTATTCCTTCTGCAGCCAAATAAATAGCCAGAATTTCATCGGGATTTTTCACCAACTCAAGAAACTTTTTAATTAGGTTATTGGCCCCCTTAAAATTTGATGCATTGTCAGTATAATTTTGCACATTTGCCTCTCCGGGAAATGAATCTTTTTAACGAAGCTATAAAACACTCAGATGTGAAGTCTGATAAAATCTTGAAATGGGTAGCCTTTGTTACGAAACACACAAATACACATACAAACACCTTATGTAATGTACTTTTTCGTTGATGATTATATTTAATCATGAATAGACCACAAAGGTCTAGGAAAATCAGCTAAAACTCGGTCCCTAGGTAAACTGCCCATTAAGTGACTAGACACAATGGGTTTTGATTTGAAACATGGGATACATTGGTGAATTGCCTTACGACACATTGTACGACCACTTAGGGGCCAAAACTTTTCTCGAACAATACATAGTAAATTTGAAGCCCCGACATGCAAATGCTTCTTGTGATAATACTCTAAAATTATTATAGTAAGCTTATATCCTTTTGGCAAGATAGCTGGGTGTTTTGACACAAAACTTAAATTTGAATTTTCTAGTCGGCCTCCAACCCTCAAAATACCATCACCATCCAAAACCGGGTTGAGGCTTTTTAACTTACTGTTTGGAGAAACGACTCCTTTGAGTTGCAAGTTTTGAATATCGGCAGCAAACTTTTGATGCTGCAATGCTTTAATTAAGAAATTCTCAGCTTTTTTCAACTCACTGCTGGTAAGAGGACCTGTAGTACGCCCAAGTGGATCTCGAGAATTGTCACAAAACCTAAAAATGTAACTAAGAACACGTAAAATAGACATATAATTATTACTAAGCTGAATTAATTCATAAATTAAATGTCCTTCAATAATATTAAAAATTTTTAAGTTCTTAGAATTGTTCTTAATTTCAGCCATAAACTCTTCATCAGCTTCTGATGCAGGAACCGGTTGATTAGGATAGCTATTATCATCAAGAAATTCTGGTCCATTTTACCATAAGTTTTTCTGGGTCTATTCCTCATGATCATCTGGATTTTGCTCCGAGGATACATGATGCCACTGATTAATACTAGTCATTTCTTTAATCGTCGCTACTCTGCTTTGAACAAATTGTTTTAAATCTATTGGTTACTTCTGCAGCCACGAAAGACAACAGTCGAGTCCGACCAATGGTAGACACTAGACATTGTAGTTTTGATTGCTGTCATCACTTTTTTCATAAGCTTTGACAACAAGACTGTGGCACTCAATTCTAACCTGGGAATAGTTAAGCTTTTAATCGGAGCTACTCTTGATTTACTGGCAACCAATTCAATCACAATATTGCTTTGTTCATCACTTGATCTGCAGTACACCACTGCTCCATAACAACGGTCTGACGCGTCTGCAGTACACCACTGCTCCATAACAACGGTCTGACGCGTCTGCAAAGCCATGAAGCTCTACGCTCGTTGGCTGGTCAAGGAATACTCTTCTGTTTATCGAAATTTCATTTAAGGCTCTGAGAGCAATTGGAAACCGATGCCATTCTCGATATTCCGATTCAGGAAGAACATCGCTCCAATCGATGTTCATGCGCCAAAGTTCTTGCATGATCATTTTGGCCTTAGCTATTATCGGACCCATAAGACCAAGCGGGTCAAATATTCTGGCAATAGTTGACAATACTTCTCGTTTAGTATACGACTGTTTCAGTTGGACATCCACTCGGAAAGAGAAACAATCTTCATGAGAGTTCCATAGAACTCCCAACGTTTTTGTTCCCTCCTCTTTATCAAATTTATAACTGTCTTCTGAGACCATAGACTTCTCAAAATTGGTGTGCCTCTTATGTAATTTCAGTCCCGCTGACTGCATAGCTCCAATAAGTTGGCATTGTAACTTCTGGGCACCCTCTAACGTTAAAGAGCCACTGACTATGTCATCCATGTATGTATCATGTAGTAGAATTTCAGACATCAATGGAAATCTTGAATTCTATGGCCAATTGTTTAAGAGTTCTTATGGCAAGAAAGGTAGCACAAGACGTCCCATAGGTGATAGCCTTCAACTGATACGTGGTAGGCTCATCGTCAAAATTTGTCTTCCACAGAATTCTCAGAAGATCACATTGGTCTGATTCGATGAGTATTTGTCGATACATTTTCTCTATATCTGCGGTAAAGGCAAATTTGTGTCGCCGAAAACCAGTAATGATGGTGAATACGTCCTCAATAACTTCTTCTTTCATCAGAATGTCATTTAAGCTAATGCCGTTAGTTGTAGGAGACGATGCATTAAAAACAACACGAAGTTTAGTCGTCGATTTCTCTGGACAAAAGATTCCATGGTGTGGTATATAATAAGAGGATGATGGTCCAGTTGTCTCATTAACCTTCTCCTTGTGACCCAACTCCTCATATTCTCTCATAAAATCTGAATATAATGACAAATACTCTGAATCCTTCGCCAGACGATTCCACAACGAGTTAAGTCTTTTTACAGCAATGGCCTTTGAATGTGCCAAGCAAGACGGATTCTCTCTCAAAGGCATTGTAAGCACATATCGACCCTCCTCATTCCTTCTATGGGTTTTTACAAAATGCTCTTCGCACAACAAGGCCGCCTGACTCTTAGTGACCTCATTATCCACATTTTCAACTTCCCAGAATTTTCTCATAGTACGATTCAAATCAACATCTAAAATCAACCCACAATGAACTTTGTTCTCCCTCACCTCATCTACACTACCACTGGCAACATAACCAAAAACTGTATTCTGAAACAGCAACGATGAATTCACATCTCGAAATTGTCCAGGTCTCAACATTTCATAAAATACTTCAGCTCCTAAAAGTAAGTCTATCCTTCCTGGGATATTAAAACTAGGATCAGCCAGTGATGGAAGTCTTAATACTTGCATATTTAAATCAATGACCTTGTTCGGGGTAACATCAGTAATTTTGTTTACTACTAACATCGACAATTCTCGCTCAAAGCTCCTATCCTTGTTTGTAACCGTAGTTTTTACACAATTATTAACCACCATAGTAGCGTCATTCACACATGAAACAATAGTATTTATTTTTTCCAACTTCAACTGCAGTCGTTCTGCGCAAGCTTTCGTACATAAACAAGACTGACTTCCTACATCCAATAAACATCGAACCTCCACAAACTCTGAATATTTATTTCTAACCAAGGCACGAACAGTACTAAGAAGGACATTCTTACTTTGGCTTTTTTGATAACTTGTAGCAACTATCTTTGATTGGGCATTATCCGTCGTTTCCTTTAACGTTTGGTTTGGCGCTACTTCCTCGTCATAAACTGGTTGACGAATAGAAATATTTTCAAACAGTGAATTATTAGTACTATTTTCCCCTAGCAGAAAATGGAGCATTCGATTATGAGATCTGCCACAAAAACAATTTCTATTAGAGCACAATCACTCTCACTCCCTATCTCTCTCGCTCTGAAGCTGTACTTTGCACTGCTGGCGAAACGCCAATTCTAAGTGAATTATACTCCTTTTTGATCACTACACTAATGCCAATGCGCATGCTCGAACATACCCCCGGGCCTTGCAGTATTACAATATTCAATAATAGTATTAAGATTTCTCAAATTTCAATATAACAACAAGTTAAAATTTAAAAAGAACAATTTAAAAACAAACACAATCTGTAGAAATAGAATTGACTTGAACTATTTACATCTACAGGCAAAACACAGAACTTAGTTATTGGCCTTTTGAATTCTCCAGTCTTTGTTTTTAATCTGACTGTTCTTTCTTTACCGTCAGAACCATAATAGACCTCAAAGACACGCCATAAAAGCCATCTTCAAACTGGTGTAAAGTCCTCTTTTACAATTACCACAGCACCAAGTTTTATGTTTTCCTTCTCGGCCATCCTTTTTGTTCTCTGTTGTAGAATATTCAAATAATCGGTGCTCCACTTTTTCCAGATTACTTTAATGACTTTTGCTGTTCACTGCCAACGACTTAATCGATTATCATTTAAGTTAATCTTGATAGGTTCAGGAATAGAATTTATTGATCTACCTATCAAGAAATGTTTAGACGTCAATACTTCAAAGTTATCAAAAACATTGGAAATTGGAGTTAAAGATCTAGAGTTTTAGATACCCTCCACCTGAATAATCACGGTTTCGAACTCCTCATATGTGAATCGTGATCTTCCCAGAGCTCGCTTAAGGTTATGTTTCACTGACTTTATGTCCGCCTCCCAAAGCCATAGGAAATGGAAGCCTTTTCTAGTCTTCCTCCAACTCTCAAGACTCCTCTATCATCCTGAAACATATCTAAGGACTTAAGATTGAAGGGTCTTTTAATTTAAGCTTACTCTGGTCCTGCTTAATAAGCCAGGTTTTTGCATCTTTTACCTCGCTATTATTCAAAGGTCCCTTCCTTCTCTCCTTCGATCTACAGTTGTAAATAAACCTGTAAATATAAGATACGATGCGTATTATTTTAAAATAATTATTAGAAATGTCCATAATTTGGTCGAAAAAGTCAAAGTTCTTGGAATCCAGCAATGAAGTCTCTAGATTTCTCTCAGGCATCCTCAGCTCGCAATCAAAGTCATCTCCCTGGGCTGGTGTGAAGAAGGCGTCACCTGGTATTCCGTTGGAAGAGACACATGTTCGAACAATGCTACTCCTAGCCAGCGGTGAGGCTATGTATCCTTAGTTGCGCATTGTATTTCTCCTCTTTAGTGTCGCCCTTCGGACTTGAATGGAGACAAATAATGGAACACACATGATTTTGGCCCATTAAAGCGGCAAACCGTGTCGAAACACTAGATTGGGCTATTTCTTCTATGGACCACCCAAGCTGGGATAAGGTCCAATAATGAACAGTATATGCGCTTTACGACCCATTGAAGAAAAAAGTGCTAAGCGAATGCAGATGCGAACATTGTGTATTGTGAAGGTTCTGTTAAGGGGTGGATGTTTCAAGAATCTTCCCACGACATGAGGGCTCGCCATTGGGAGTATTTCTGAAGAATAATGGGACAGTCGGCATCTCCAGCGTGCCAATGCGAACCTGAAAGGTGGAGCTTCACTACTGTTAAAATGGACGGTCGGGAAGCTGAGCCATGGAGAGGAGACCAGCTGAGCGAGAGAGGAGACAAGCTCATACGGATGAGGAGACAAGCTGACTGGAGAGACAGGACCACCTGATCTGGCGAGAGATTGGACTAGAGTGGATACGACAACGATACGAGCTGTGAGCAATGCTGAAGTTGAAGAGATACCACATGATCTCGAGTTGTCGGAAAGATCTACTGGAAGTAATCCGTAGATCTCTGGAGCTACATGCAGTAGCCGGATATGCGCACAGATTGTGAATCCCCGGCATAGATGCCGAACTGGCAATCCAGTTGTAAATATTTTTCAGCATTTAACCTAGAGGACGTGTTTTTGTTTTTGTTATTGTATAAATCTGTAAAATAAAACCTTTGTATTTAAAACGCTACCATTTTATTTGAGCGACCAGGATCAAGTCATTACACTGGCTTCCCAATAACAGCGGTTAGATAAGCACTCTGTTGTAGAATCTCTTGTCCATACCACCATAGAGAGCTGTCACGAAGCTCCCCAGGAAGTAATCCCCTAGATATGATGCCTGCAGGATTCTGTTCTGATGCAATGTGATGCCGCTGGTCGCTAGAACTCAGTTGAAGAATTTTGGTCACTCTATTAGCCACGAGTGTCTTTAATTCTCTTGATTCTCGATTTATCCATGAGATCAGAATTGTCGAATCCGACCAAAAATGCACTCTGAAATCTGAAGCTTCAAAGCATCCTGAACCTTTTTCTTTAATTTAGTGGCAAGAACTGCTCCGCACAACTCAAGTCTTGGAACGGAAATCCGTCTCAGCAGTGACACTCGGCTTTTACTCGTTACTAGACTCACTTTAACTTTTCCATGGTCAGATATAGACTTGAGATAGACCGATGCGCCATACGCCTTTTCTGACGAGTCACTAAATGCATACAATTCTATGCATTTCGCTGTCTTAACGATAATGCATCTGTCAATAGTGATTCTATGCACGGCTTCTAGGGAGTCGATAAATCGGCGCCATTCTTTTTCTTCCTTTGAAGGAAGTTCATCACTCCATCCCAATTCAAGCAACCACAATCTTTGTATAAATATCTTTCGCCAAGTTACAATTGGTCCGAGGAGACCTAAAGGATCAAAGATTCTTGCAATAGTATACAAGAGCATTCGTTTGGTGAATGAAGTCAGCCTATGTTGCTCTATTCTGAAAAAAAAAAAAAAACAGTCTAATCTGGGATTCCAAATGATTCCTACGCTTTAGTTTCATCAGAAAGAATATTCTTCTCGTAGATTTGAAGTTATCTCAGTCAAGTTTCCACGCCACTTGTGAAGATGCATCTTAGCAGTCTTCAATACCTCAATCTTGCAACTTGATGACCTCTTCTGCACTTTCTGCTCCCGAGAGAATATCATCCATGTAGCAGTCATTCAGCACTACAGGAGGGACCAAAGGAAAGTTATTAGCTTCGTCCATCACCAACTGCTTCAAGGGTCTCGTGGCTAAATAAGCAGCGCTAACTGTGTCGTAGGTGACAGCAGTTAACTCGTAAGTCCTTATTGGTTCTTCTATACCCTTTTTCCAAACAATTCTCTGCAAGCACGTTTGCTCTGGGTGTATGTTTATCATCTGAAACATTTTCTCTATGTCCGTTGTAAAACCATGCGTGCGCTTTCGAAAGCGAACCATAATGGAAAAAAATCTTCTTGAACCAGACCGCCATTAAATTGAATAACATTAAGCGATTTTCCATTCGTTGATGGGCTCGAAGCATTGAAAACTGTTCTCAGCTTTGTTGTAGATTTTTCGGGATGGTACACCTCATGGTGTGGCATGTAAAATGCAACTTTAGATTCATCCGTCTTGACCTCCCTCATGTGGCCTAAATCTTCGTATTCCTGCAAAAACTTCTTATAGAGCAACAAATATTCTTTATCTCTACTTAGACGCTTCCACAAAGAGTTTAATCTCTGAATCGCAGTCTGTTTTGATTCACCAAGGCATGAAGGATCTTCTTTCAAAGGCATTGCAACAGTGTACCTTCCTTCGTCATCTCTGGAATAAGTGTTTTTTATAATGCTCTTCACAAATAGCTAATTCACTAGTCTTAGTATAGTCAATTTCTACATTTTCGATTTCCCAAAACTTTTAAATTGAAATATCTAGATTATCCGCCATATGAATAAGTCCACAATGTTCTTTGCCCTTTCCAATGGAAAGAGTGGATCAGGAAACAACAAATCCGAAAACAGTGTTTTCAAGAATAACATTCGAATCTTTCATCCTGAACTGGCCAGGTAGCATTAATTCGTAGAAGACGTCTGCTCCGAGAAGCATCTGCACGTTCTCAGGAATATTGAAATTTCTGTCTGCCAATTTCAGATTATTAATGCCATCCAGATTAAAAGTGATCCTCTTTGATAGAACAAAATCCTCGATTATTGTTGGTACCAAAAGAAAGTTCAATTTCCTCGAATACCTTCCTTCTTCATTGCAGATAGATGCAAACTCTCTCGAGTAAATCGGAATTACCGAATTGTTTAATCCTGACACTGCGGTATTCGTCTTTACTTTCTTCAGTCCAATTAGCTCGCACAATTCTTTAGTTACAAAGTTCGAAGAACTTCCGCTATCCAGGATGGCCTTCACCGGGAATGATCCACTTTCATTCTTGATGTGGCAAATTGCGGTGCTCAGCAAAACACAGTTTTTTCTGTTTACACTCGTTGCCGTTAATAGGTTGTGCGTTTCCGAACTAGGTACGACGTCCGGCGCCAATACACTTAGATGTCCGAAATCGGAATTGCGTGGTTTCTTGATCTCTCAGCGAAGTTTTATTATGTTTCTTTCGGCACTTTGAACAAACGAACCTTGATTTAAAGTCCTGCGCCTTATGCGATGAAGCCAGACAATTAAAACAAAGGTTATTGGCTTTAATTAGATCAATTCGTTTATTCACAGGGAGTTTTAAGTACGCTGCACACTTATACAATGGATGCGATTCCGAGCAACAAACACACTTCAAGTCTTTAACTTCACTTAAAAATTCTTTTGACGGATTTTTCACTGGATTGCTTCGAGGGAAGACATTCGGCGAGTGTTTTAAGCTCTTGCCTCGGGAATTATAATACAAATCTGTCTCCTTAGCAAGCTCTAGAGGGTGAAACCAACTATTTCCTGCGCGCACTGAAATATGCGAAGCCACCTCCTTTTCAAGCGTATTGAAAATCTTGTCTGACACAATAAGATTGTTTAAACCATCGAAATCCGAGACCTTCCTTAACTTCACATAATACTGCCTATTTGTTATTAAGCGAGAAGTATACTGAGTATACGTTTCGTTAGGATGACGCGCAGCTTTCCTAAACTGCTCCAGGAATTGGTATGCACTTGGTTCGAATTCTCTTAAAATGATTGATTTTAGCTTTTCATAATTATTAAGCTCATATGTTAACACATTTGACGCTCTTTCTTCCAATAAATTCAACAAAATTTCGGACTTATGTTTCTCAGGTACATTTTTTGATGTAAAAGCTCTTTCCAACGAAGCAAAAAAAATTGCCCAGCCTTCAGGTCTATTTGGCACTCTCACAGTTAAAATTCGAACACTCCTTACCAACGAATCTAGAGAGTCAAAACCCTCGTTTACTTTCTCCTTGCCGTAAACGTATAATTTCAAGTTCGAGTTCTTTCAACTTGATTTCCCTTTCGGCATGTTCTGCTTTCTTACTATCTTCCTCCGCTTTCTTACTATCTTCAACAGTAGACTGAATAAATCCTTTCACAAAATCATTATCCTCTTTAAAAGTTTTAGTTTCTTTAATAATGTTAACTAACTCAGCAACGGTTACCTTTTCCTCAATAGTTTCACCAAGCTCAATGGCTACGTTACGAAGATCTTCCTTTAAACTGTTCTTAAACATTTTCTCGAAATTAATTCAACTGCTCGATTTATAAGGATAACACATAAAAGCCAGTACTCACGTCACTTTCTACAGTTCATGTCTCCGACTTGACGGACCACAATATTAGCGCTGGTCTAGCATGTGTTTTATTCTCAATTGAAAACTCCAATTTAAATCCAATCAAGTTTATTTTCTCTTCTCAAGATGCTCGCTCTTTGGGTATGCTCGTGCAACGCAGCGACTTTTTCTCACGCTCACTCTCACTCACTCTCTCTCTCGCTTTGAAGCTGTACTCTGCACTGCTGGCAAAACACCTGTTCTAAGTGACTTATACTCATTTTTAATCACTATAGTAGTGCGAATGCGCATGCTCGAACACATGATATAATGTTCTTGAATTAACAGAGTCAAACAATTTATCAATCTTCTAAATCAATTTTGCTGTTTCTATTTCTTTGCTCTCAACATTATTTGTTGCCACATGTAAATTTAAAGCAGCTGCTACAGAGTGACTTAGTACCTACAGAAATAAATCAAACATTGTAGAAAAAAATTCAGGCAACTTGTATCTTTTAAATTAAAAATATTGACAAATTATATATTATTAGGAATAATCTAGCAATTGAATGAAAGTTGAACTTCCTAGTGAATGGGAATCAAAGAAGCAGAAATTAATCTAAAAGGTGACTTTGAATTTACTATCTACTAAGCATATCAATTAATCTTCATTGTTTAAAAATAAAACTGAATATAAAGAAAAAACATTTATCAGACATTTTGGAAATTTTTACAGAGTATAATAAGTGTGGTAAGTTCATCCATAAATGCTTATGTAGATGTTGTACAGTTTTAGAACAGAAATGCTAGAATTAATAAAATGAGAAAAATATATTATGACAATCTATACCTGAGCTACCAGTTTTACATTGATTTTCCTAAATCCACATATTCAATATGTTTTTTGTAAGTTTCCTACAGGCAGAGAATTTCTAAAAAGAGAGAGAGAGAGTGAGAGCAATAAAGGTCATATATAGCAATAGAGGTTTGTAAAAAGAAGTTAAAATAGTAGTTAGATCATAAATAAATTATAGAAACAAGAAGAATAAAGAAACTAGTAATTCCCAACCTTGATCACTTATTATAGACACTACTTCCAATTTACGTGTCTGCAATGTTTCAATTGCTTTTTGCACTATTTTCTCCAAAGGAAAATCCACAGAAAGGGAAGTGAAAAAATAACCTAATACCTAAAATTTAAATAAATTTATTTTTTAAAGAAATTTATTATTTATTAACAGTAACATGTATGATTTGTACAGTTTGATTTAATGTTATTCTTTTAAGCTTGTATTATTTAAATAGTAAGATACTTGTGTGCATTTTTAAACAAAATATACTAAATAGAAATGGTTTTTTTATTATGCTCGAGTAGCATAGGGTAGCTTTTCTTGAACATTCCTTTCACTTATAAAACCATCTATTGAATCTAAATCTGCTGCATATGTCAATCCTTATTTAATTGCCCTTTCATCTATTAAAAGAAGGCACGATCTATCTGCTTCATTCAGATGACTAGATTGTTTTTTTAAACAGTTTATCAAATTGAGACAAAAACCCGAAGTTCTTGCAACATTATAAGTGTATCTGAAATAACTTACATTATGTTAGTAAAAAACAACATTATGACTCATCTTAACAATGAAAGTGTAATGTGAATAACTTTACATTAATTATGGACAGTGAAATTTTAATCAAAGTAATATTTTAACACCTTAAAGCATGAAACACTCATTAAGATTTATTCCATTAAGTTCAAATACATATAAGTTTCAAGTATAATAATCTTCTAAAAACTGGATAACACCTAGCATTAAATGGGTAATAATTGCATTAAATGTAACTAAAAAATCAGTAGAATTTTACAATTTGTGTCATTAGTAATTTTTTACAATTTTAAATAATTTTCATTGCACAGCTGGAATTGCTGAATTCACACACACACACAAATTAACATATAGATTACTGATTTTTTTAAAAAACTATGTACCTGTACAAAGTGGTTTTGCTTGGGAAGACAAAATATTTCCGAAGAATTTTGTAGGTACTTGGACTATGCAGATAAATTTGAAGGGCAAATGCTTTCTTTCTTGCTGACCAACGTCTCCCTTAGCCATCTCTACGCTGCATTCGTATTTGAGATGTTATAAACTCATACAAATGTGGTTTGTTAGATAATTTTACTTTCAACTGAGCCTATAAATTAGAAGAGGAACGCTCTCGATACGGTCTTTTTTTAAAAAAAGTTTTGAAATATTTGATAATAAACATTTAATTTTCCTTGTTTTGGGGGTGACTTGCAGGTGCTCATTTGTGTTAAATGATGTTGTTATTGGAGATACTGGATTTGTAGAACATGATTGAGTTGAATCAGTAATTGCAGAAGATGGACTGTGGTCCTCATTTGAATGTGAAGAAAGAATATCGTCAAAAGCAGAAGGCAAATCTTCTTCAATATGAAGACAAGCAAATTTTGATAATCTGCGCTTTAAAGAACTGATGAAACAAGATTCAGAAAAATGTTGGCCACACAATCTAGCATTCCTCAAGACATACTGCAAATTCTCTGGTGACACATCCCATGTCAGTGCTGAAAACCATTTACTATATCTAGAAAATATTATTATCTATTACAATATTGATATATGCACAGAGAAAAATAGTAAACATTCAGATTCAGAGCTTTATTACACAAGCAAAATTGCAATAAAATATAGAAAACATTCTGCCACCACATCATATTTAAAGCATTAAGTCCATTAAAATGTATTAAGAAAAAAAATTAAAAATTAAAGATAACTAAAATTATTATTTTATATGATTTCATTTACAACATAGGACAGTTATTCAATAACAAAAACGGAAATTTCACATGTTCTATAAATCAATTAATTTATTTTCATATTTAATTTCAAAACAATTAAGCATACCTGCTCTCATCCGAAGGAAACCTAAAAAATATCAATCCAGGAGTTTCATTCCGACTTCTACAACAAAGACAACATTTCATGTAGCCCAAAGAGAATTTTTCCAATGATTTATCCTGAGTCACACAAGGTCCAGCGTTCGCATCCATTCTAAAAAATATTAAAGACACAGTACTCAAGGAACGAAAAAAAAAAAAAGAAAAGAAAAGAAAGAAAGAAAGAAGAGTTTAAACATATAAAAAAGATAAAATTCACAAAACAAGATAAATCTAAGCTAAATAATAATTTCAAATGGTAAAAAATAATCTTTCAAATTCCAACGTCAACAAGCAAAACACTCAAAATGGCGGTGAATTTCGGTTTCGTTTGGAAAATTCGCTGCTTTCGTTTAGTTCCTGTATCACAACGCCAACAGCGGTGGCGCTGCAATCGTTTACCAAACTTCGAAGTGAGACCTGAATATTTTTCTCTATGATAAAGACCAATTTACTCAATCCAAGCATGCCTTTAAATAAAACTAAGAACTGAAAGCAGAGTAGTCCGACATTGAAGTTTTATCTTCACTACAAAAATTGAAACATAATTTTTTTATACAATTTATATCTCAAGGAATTATTCAGTAAACATTTCACAGATTAAATGAAACATTCAGTTTCTAATTTTATTTTTAGATGTATATAAATGCTCTCAATAATAACATTTTATTTCTTTATTTTTTGGTTTATAAATATATTTCAAAAAATTATGGTTTAAATTCCTTTTGTCTTATAGATTCATATTCTGTAAAATATTCTTAATATTTCAACTTCAAAATAAATAAATAAACATTTATATCTTCTGCGATCAAATATGGCTGATTTATTCAGTTATGAATATTACAAGTTTAGAACAATCATCATTTTCATAATCTAGGCCAATTATTCTAGAGAAACCATGATTGGCTTCTTTGAGATCTTGATAAAGTGATCTAAAATCGCCAGTTTTACCAAATAGTTATATAGAAATTTTCATAGATCGATCAACTTTGATAATTGATTTAGTTGATTGGAGTGCCATTTTTTTATTTTATTTTAAGGACGTATTGTCTCTAGAATATTTTGTTAAATATGATTCACAAAGCAGATGATATATGTAAAAATTTAAAAGTCGTAAATCACCAGCATTTTTTCCCTCAATCTACTAATTATAAATTTCACTTAGACCATTAATTAAGAGATATATCTCCCCCCCCCCAAAAAAAAATTTAAGAAATTAGATTTTGGGCTTCGATTACAGAAGATGCCTTGTAGATGTCAAGCCATATTTGCCTTAAATTAAACTGTTTAATAGGATTAGTAATATATGTATAGTAATCTATCATAGAAAACGTTTCCATGCATTTATTTTCCAAAAATATTATGTTTCATTTTATTCAGACATGTGCCGAAAATGA
Source organism: Argiope argentata (assembly GCA_026289955.1). NCBI lineage: Eukaryota > Metazoa > Arthropoda > Arachnida > Araneae > Araneidae > Argiope > Argiope argentata. Next base: position 49,140 of record JAOUZG010001254.1, read on the forward strand.
CATTTTTATATGTTTTATTTGGAATGATAGTTGATTTATTTTTTCTCATATGAGAACATGATATTGTTTTGGTTGGAAAGTTTTGATGTCTCCGCAATATGCGGGTAAACAAATATTTTTATATGCTTTTACAAATTTTGCGTTCTTAATTATTGCTTATGCTTTTTTGAAAGGAGATGTGTTTTCAAATAGCTGACCTGCTTTTATCAGTATAGCTTTAAAATAACGTATGCTTCGTTGAAAGCAGATGCCGTTTTTATTTCACAGGATTCATTAAAATGCGAAGATAAATTACAATCAAAAAAGGCGAATTCTTTGATATGCATAATATTTCTTCTTCACATAAGTAAAAGTAACTATTCAAAACATGTCTTATTGTTTTAAAAATTTAAAAAAAAAACACGAATGCAAAAATATTTTACTTCTACTTAATATCAATTGCTTTTTGTTCGTCGTTTCTTTGAAATGACGTCAGCATCAAGTTCGTTTCAGATTTCTTACTTTTAAATAATTAATCTCGCTCTCAGAAGATTATAGTTTGGTGCTTTTCTAAAACTTCTTTTCCAGTTTTAAGTGTCGCATTTTTGCGATGTATTTTTATTTTATATTTTTATTTATTTTAATTCTTTAATTGAATTAATAATTCTGAAATGGCAAACGATTAAGAAAAATTTTATCTTGTATTTATTGTTTAAAAAAAATATCGTATTTCTTATTTATTTCATTTCATATAATTACGTGATGAAGATTATATTTTTCTGTTTTATTTTTGGTAGTAATTAACTTTTTTTAAGCAGAACTTCGCAAAATGTGATGGCAAAATTTTATTAAAAGCTGATTTTTTTGAGGTCCTCGTGAAGATAAAATTTTATTTTAATTTTATGGGAAATAAATTGTTGAAAAATACCCGATTAAATTAAATGTTTAAAAATTCATTAAATATAGAATTTTAATTTATAGGTCAAAACAACAGTATCATTTGAAAGCTAATTTTTTGAGCTTTAACTTGATGCAAAAATCAATTTTGTGCTGTAATATTTTCGGAAATATTAGGGAAAAAACGTCAAAATTTCTCTTATTTTTTAATTAATTCAAATTTTAATTGAAAATTTAAAAAAAGGCTCCGAGTGCACATTCCCGGCCTCCAAGGTATACATGTACCAAATTTGGTAGCTATAGGTCGAACGGTTTGGCCTTTAGAGCGCCAACACACACACACATTGTGCGTTATTATAAGTAGAGATCATCTTATTTTAGATTATGACACATGATTTCAAAAGCTGTAATTTAAAATATCAGCTTTTGACTGGAAAATTACTTTTAAGAATATCAATATTTTTGCTCTCATTAAAAAAATCTCCCTCTACATATAGATAAATGCTATTAATTTTGTTTTTTCAGCGTGGCATTTGTTACATCATAGTACTTTTCAATTTTTATATACTTATAACATTTTCTTAAAGGGTTATACGGCAACGGCGTGATGTTTCGGAACTTACTGATACAAGCATTTGTTGTGTTTCCTTATCAGCTTTTGAGACTAATTCGCGGCCTAAGTGGCAGTAAAAATTGTCTGAATAAATCTAAGGATAAAAATATAATGTTATTGAAAATATAAATTAATAAATTAAAATAAGCCAAGAAGGAGGGGCATTTCTCCTGCAAATTTTACTTATAACTTTAATGCTTTCTTTTCATGTAATTTTTGAGTGAAAATATAAAATTATTGAATGAATAATAAATTTATTATTGAAAAATATAAAGAAAAAAAAGGTTACGAAATTATATTAATCATTAATGTAAGCGTTGATTAAAAGATATCAAATTGAAAGTAAAAGATTAAAATAATATTACCTACTTTTTCTTGTCATTTATGTTTAATTATAAATTTATTTCCTTGCACTATTTTTGCTAGAATAGAATCGTGAAATAATTGATATAATTATATGCTTTTCTGAACACTATAATCTTATTAATTAACAGAAGCTTTAATAATTTTATGTTACTGGATAGTTTCACTAACATAGCTATTGATCGTTGGTAATCAATTAAACGGGCCTGATCTGTCTTTTTTATCATTTATTAAACATAAAGCAGCTACAGCTGAAGACGTCACAAAAACATACGCAACAAAAAGAAATATTCACGTCTAATTAAACTTTTAGAACAAATATTAAATATAAAAGTTGTTGCCAACTTAAGTTTTTAAATTCTTTCGTTGGCTCTGCAGTATTGATGCCAGTTCCAGTTTTAAAGTTTTAAATCGGCTCAGCAACATCACGCCCCCCCCGTTGGACATTGGTCCATCATCCTGAATTGGAAGGGGAATTATTCGGTTGATGGCTCGTAGAAGTAGTCCATTGGAAGTTTGCACCTCAACTACTCGAACGAGTCCATCGGATCCAGGCATTGTCTTCTTTATTAGCGCCAATTTCCTCAAGATGACTAGGTCACCTTCTTTCAAGTTGGACTGTGGGTTCTTCCATTTCTGCCTCTGCTGCAGTTGTTGCAGATACTCCCGACTCCAGCGGTCCCAAAACTTGGATTTAAGGTCCTGGAGATGGCTCCACCTGGAAGATAAATCGACAAGAGTATTTTGTTCAGTTAAAGATAGTAACGATGACAACCAAAAAAATGTCCCAGTGTTAAAGGCTGTAGACTTGTTGGATAGACGGACAAGGTACTGGATGGGGGGCAGGTCTTGAATTCAATATCGCTTCAGTTTTGGCAACTAATGTGGTAAGTTCCTCAAAGTTCAAAATTTTGGTAGATGACAAATTGAACTGACTTTTTTGATCGATTTTATAGTTGCATCTCAGAGATCATTCCAGTTGATGCCTTCCCTGGCACTGAATCTTTGAATCGAATTGGATTTGCATAATTTAAATAAGGTGTTCAAAAGAGGATGTGTTTCTTTAAAATTAGTTGCATTGTCACTCCAGATTACTGAAGGTCTCGATCGTCTTGCAATGAATCTTTTAAGGCAAGCCAAGAAGGCTTCAGTTGTTAAATCAGATACTACTTCTAAATGAGTAGCCTTAGTACTAAAACATATAAATATGGCGATATGAGATTTGATGGTTACTCTAGTCCTTTTCAAATTAGGTTTCATTATGATTGGGCCTGCAAAATCAATTCCCACCTTGTCAAAGGATCTGGATGGAATGATCCGATCTCTTGGTAAATCGCCCATCATCTGTTGAATAGTTTTATTATTTTTATTTTTTACATGTTAAGCATCTTTTAATTACACTTTTAACTTTTGCTAGACCAGCTGGTATGAAGTATTGCTGTCTTATTAAATAAAGAGTAGTTTGAACACAGGAGTGGAGTGTTTTTCATGAAAGTATTCTATAAGTATATCAGTGAAATGGTGTTTCTTGGGTAAGAGTCGAGGAAATTTTTGCGAATCTGGAAGATTAGAAAATTTTAATTTGCCATCTACTCTTAAAATCTCATCATTATCTAAGAATGCATTTAAATTCAGGGACAGGTTATTTTTTGGAAGAACTTTATTATTTTTTAGACAATTTCAAATTCAAACTCTCTCATTTGTTATTTTATTAACGTTTTTGTAGCATTTTTTAATTCTGTTACATTTAAATGATCTCTCTTTCTGTTTTGCAGAACTGATTTACAATTATGTACGAATCTTAGACACCATGCAGTTACCCTAATTAAGTTGGTGAAGGAAGAATATCTTTTAATCAAATCATCCTCCAAGGGATTTACTTTTATCATTGTTGAATTTATTTGGACGTTCCTTTTCAATTCTTAATTGTCTGCGTCTTCTTTGATATTTGTCTCATTATTTGTATTACCTATTTTAGGCCATTTATATTCATTTTTTAACAACCAATTAGGTCCATGCCACCAGCATTTAGAATTTGTCAATTCATAGACAGTTAATCCTCTTGATATTATATCGGCCGGATTATCAGTTCCATGAGTGTAGTTCCATTTTGAGGGATTAGTTAGATTTTGGATTTCTTTAATTCTGTTATTTACGAACACTTTAGATCTTTCAGGGTCATCCTTTATCCAATAATAAACAATTGAAGTGTCCGTTCAGAAGTATCGTGTAACAGAAAAGTTAATTCACTTAACTATTTTACAGTCAAGCCTTGCTGCTAAAAGAGCACCCATTAGTTCTATTCTTGGGATCGAAAGCGTCTTGTAATGACTTGATTCTGGTTGATCAAATAAAATGGTAGCGTTTTAAACACAAAAATTTTATTTACAGCTTTATACAAAAACACGTCCTCTAGGTTAAATGCTGAGAATTATTTACAACTGGATTGTCAGTTCGGCATCTATGCCGAGGATTCACAAGCTGTCCGCGTATCCAGCTACTGTATGTAGCTCCAGAGATCTGCCAATTACTTCCGTTAGATCTTTCCGACAACTCGAGATCACGTGGTATCTCTTCAACTTCAGCACTGCTTACAGTTCGTCTCGTTGTTGTATCCGCTCTCGTCCAGTCTCTCGCCAGATCAGCTGGTCCCGTCTCCCGGATCGGCTTGTTTCGACCTCCGGGTCAGCTTGTCTCCTCTGTCTCAGCTTCTCGACCCCCAATTTAAAGTGGTGAAGCTCCACCTCTCAGGCTCACATTGACGCACTGGAGATGCCGATTGTCCAATCATTCTTCAGAAATACTCCCAATGACGCGCCGTCATATCGTTGGAATATTCTTGAAACATCCACCGCTTAACAGAACCTTCACAATACCCCCAATAGTCGCATCTGGAGGTTTTAGCACTTCTTTCTTCAATGGGTCGGAAAACGCATATACTGTTCATTATTGCAACTTTATCCCAGTTTGGGTGGTCCATAGAAGAAATAGCCCTATCTGGTGTTTCGACACGGTTTGTTTCTTCAATGGATCGCCAGCATGTGTGTTCCATTATTTGTCTCCATTCAAGTCTGAAGACAACACAATGCGCAACAAAGGATGAATAGTCTCACCGCTGGCTAGAAGTAGCATTGTTCGAACATTTGTCTCTTCTAACAGGAGAACAGGTGATGACTTCTTTACAGGCTACTCTACTTTTTGAAGCGACCAAATTTGATTTGATTTCCCCGTGACAATAAGATTCTAATGTACGCTGCAGTTCCATATACCCTTTTATAGACGTCGGAAAAACAATGTAGTTGAGTTTCAGCTATTTCATTGGTTTTTGCTTCGGCGAAAAAATATTTAGGTATTTTAATGAAATGCAAATATTTTATTTCGTCGCACCATTAATTTATTTTAGTGGTCAGTGTTTTCGGGAGAGGACCATCCCAGTCTAATCCCAAGCACCAAATGTCCTGTATTAGACATTTTATCTTGATGGTGAAAGGTCCTAAAAACCCAACTGGATCAAAAATGCGTCCAGCTACTTGGAGGACATATCGTTTGGAATTTCTCTTTAGACAAGAATTTCTCTAAGCTTCGAGTTTGAAACTGGAATGCATCTAAATCGGAATCCCAGGCTAATCCTAGAATATTTTTCTTCATCTATTTCTAAACCCGCTTCTCTCCGTTTATCACGAAGCTCAACTGAGTTATTTCTCCATTTCCTTAATTCCATGCTCGCTTCTTTAAAGATGTTGAAACATTCTAGGCTTGTTTTAAAAGCTGAATCAAAGTCTGTTTGGCTACAGATCAAATCATCGACATACATCGATTTTTCTAGTGTTTGACATGCACTAGAAAATTGTCCTACATATCTTTTTAGATGGTGTTGGATTGCCGCTGCAAGGAGGAAGGGGCTTGATTTGACATCGAAGAGAACTCTAGCCATCTTGAAAATTCCCTCATCTACCTTCTCTGGATCTTCCGTCCAGAAGAAGCTAGTATAATTCTGATCTTCTTCAGAAAGGCCTTTATATCGGCAGTTAGGGTAATAGCTTGTTCTCTAAAACCTTTTAAAATCTCAAAAAGGTTTGGAATGAGATTGATACCTGTATGTAGACAATCATTTAACGACAACTGTCCTTTCGCGTGAGAACTTGCATCGAATACCACTCTCAAACGAGTGGTAGTTTTATCTGTCCTTATTACTGCTCTGTGAGGAAAATAAAATGAAGGTTTTCCTTCTTCACATGTTACAACTTCCTTAATGATACCTCCTTTTAAATGATCTTCAATAACAGCTTTATATTCTAAAAATAATGAATTATCTTTAATAAATTTTGATTTTAAGTGTGAAAACCTCCTTTCAGCCACTTCAAAGTTATTAGCTAAATGTTCTTCATATTTGTTTTCCAAGGAAACTTTACAGTATATCTTTTATTTCGATAAACAATATTTTCTTCAAATTGTTTCATAATTTCTATATCTATTGTAGGTTTTTCTAAATCATCGTTTTCAATACCTTCTACCCCTAAACGGACATCATTGATATGGTGGACAAACATCCAGTCATAAAATTATTTAGTTTGATTTAATTTTTGGATTAATGATTCGTATGTTGTCAACAACGTTAAAAATTCGAAGGGGGGACGCTAAAAGAATCATAAAAGAAAAAAAAATGGAAAAGCCGCTAATAGATTTGAAACATAAATTTCAGGGCTTAGCATATACCTTCAATCGTAAAGTTTTGGATTAGACTTCTTTAGGCAATAAACTTTCAAAGAGTATAAGTTGTTTTGATCTTAGGGGTCAATTTTTTAAATGATAGAATGAAGGCTCACCCTCCCCCGCCCCCCTTTTTTTTAGAATTACAAATGGTTATTTAAAAAAATGAATCTATATTAGTAGAATTTAATAAATTTTTTAAATCTCGTGAATTTGTATTAGTAGAATTTAACGAATTTTTCAATGATATGGAAGATGGTCTGCCATTTGCAATGCTTCAAAAATATTTTAAAACATTGCTAAAGTTTCATTTTAGTTTAGTTGGAAGCTTGAAGAAAAGCTACCGTTGCATTTCAAACTCATAAATAACTAATGCATGTTATAAAACCTTGCAGCTTTTTAGATAGAAAATTATGTGATTATAGAAATGATAATCCAGCAGATAAAGATATCTCCTCATAAATACATCTGACGTCGCTCATTTAGCTTTATAATGTTCATCAAAAAATTCGAATCAAATTAGATGGGCAATAAAACAATTTGCAACGTTCATCGAATTTCACACGCAACAATGGATTTTTTATGAGAATTTTCGTTTTAATAATATTTTTAAAAATTAGCCACCTCCTTTTTTTTTTTTCGAAAAATAACTTCTACATAAAAAAGCATCATTAAATAAGACATTCTTTATATCAAAACAATAAGAATCGGCCATAATTCATGGCACATATAATGGGAAAGATAGAATCAAACTTTGGATCAGAGAGGGGGTGCGAGGGGTAATGAGTAAGACTCCATGACATTGACTATTTTGATTGTAGTTCAATCGTCTTTAAAGTCAATGGGTGAAATATTTTGCTTATGGCCTTCAATCAATGAAGTTATTGTGTCTGATATGTATTTCTCTTTTGTTTTATGTCTGCGTTTTACATTTTTAGCCGGCTTGCTGGCACAGAAGTAGCGCGTCTTCCTCGTGTTCTGGAGGTCCCGGTTCGGGCATGGTTGTTCCTTTGTGTGCTATGTGTGAGATGTGTAAATGTGCCCCCCTGTAAAAAGGGGCTGTGCAAGCGTATGTGTGTGTGTTCCATCTTCATATGAGCTAGAAGTCAGACTTCTGCCCTCGGGTGCTCAGGGGTTCATACCCTCAGAAGCTACTGCACCCCTCTTTCCGCGGTAAAAAGCGGACACGACATCATCATCATCATCATTACTTTTTTTCCATTTTTATTGTTTATCGAACTCTCAGACTGTGAAAGTAATAGAACTCTCAAGTGAAAAATGAATGAAACTCAATGAAAAAGAAAGAAGAAGAAGAAAAAAAAAAGATATTATATAAAAAGATATGTAACAAAAAAAAAGATATTTTCAGATAGTGCTGAGTTATTATTTTTAAATAATAATGAAATTTTCATTTTTTAAATATAATAATGGAGTAGAATCATTACTATTGACGGACCGCTTCGAATAATATGGCTGGTTTCAGTAGAGGGCATTGAAATATCCAAGCATTAAAGTGATAAGTTTTTATTAAAACATTAAGGCCAAGAGTCTTATCAGAAAATGTGAAGGGGATTATTATTTTAATAATTCTATTTCTTCAATAGCGCGCTTCCAACAAACCAATTTTACCAATGATTACCAATCCATCTCCAAATGCTGTCCCTCAACAATAAAATAACTTGTTCCTTGTTCTGGCTTACTTGACGAATCCAACCAGCTGCTCCAGTCAAGGTCTGCATAATCCGAAATACATTTCGACACCTCTGCAATTAAAAGCATCCTCTGACGTTTTTTACTATCCTTAATACGATGATACTGTACTTAACAAATTTTTAACTTTATTAACAAAATTTGAATGTTTTACTATAAATTATAGTTTTCAACAATTCTAACATTATGCTTTGAAAGACTTTATGTTCTGGGCAGAATTAAATAATTTAGGGAATGGTGGTTTTAAGAGAATACCCTGAAATATTTTAATGGCACACTATTATCAGTTTATTTGTTCATTTATTTCTTGTTCAGTTATATCTGTTTTTACTTTTTTTTTTCGTTCTTTCAAGCACTGGTCAGAAATAAGATAAAAGATTTTCTTGAAATTAACATTATTCTCATAACTTTTGCTCCATTTAAAACGTCAATGTGATAATGGAATGGGCACCATTTACATTAATACCGAGTAGCGGCTGTGTTTCTTCTAATGGTAGTGCACTTTCATTAGAAGATATTTACTTCTTGAAAACTACTTTGGGTGGCACTTTATTAATTGCAAGATGATCATTTCAGTATTGTTCACCTAAGCATCTAGACATAGTATGCAAAAAAATGTGAAAATATTTATTTAAATTTATCGTTTTTGCTTTTGTGTAAAATATGTAACTTTATTGTTTTTTTTTTTTTTATCTTTCTTAAAAAGGTCCTTCACATTTCTTGAATTTTACTAATCAGCGAATTGAAAGCATTTTAAACGTAGTACTAATGTTTAGCATCTCTAGTCATAAAAATTTTCCTGTGAATTGATGAAAGAATTCATCTCTGTATGTATGTATACAATTGAATCCTGTTCTACATTATAATCATTCTCTATTTAAGATATAGCTTTGTAAAACTTTGTGTATATCAAAAGGAATGCAGAAAAAGCAATATCATGTTTAAATTTATTTTTATTTTTCATTAGTTAAAGTATTTTCTGTTTCAAGCCAAAAATAGTTTAACTAAATATTAAACCGTTTAAAATTGATCGAAAAAGACAAAAACATGTGAAATTTGCAAGTTTACTTCTGTATACAGAAAAGGATTATAATTTTCAGTGCCCCCATTTTTGCATCACTTGAGACACTGCATTGATTCATGAAAATTAAATTAAATTTCTATCAATAAATTCTTTATTAGAGCTTTGGAATCATATTTGCAATTATTTAATTGCTACGCCACATATTTTCTTTGCATTGTTAATGGAGCTGTTATTGACTTTATTTTAATTGTATTTGATGAAAGATTTAAAGATAAAATAATTATGATTATTTTTTCTACAGTTAGACAAATGTGGAATCTTTCGGAACAAAATTTCCAGAGTAACAGCAACATTCTGCTTGAAGAATCATTTTGGTTAAAGTTTTGGAGTAATATTCACGTGTTTGTCTTGAAAATTCTGTATGAAGTGCCATATCATCAATATGGAGATTCCATAGCAGGGACTATTGTTCTGTGGCCAGATACTTATGTGGATGCATTTCTAGAATGCTTGAAATCAAGTATGATAAATAATGGTAACATGTGTTTTTTTTCCTTTTTGTTAATTCCTTTAACATTTAATGTTTTGAAGAAACAATCCTATCTTTTTTTGCTGCTAACTCATAGATATTGTCACGTTTTTAGCGTAGCGGGTTCGGATTGAATGAACTTTACTTGAAGACAGAGCAAACAAATTTATTTACAGCTATTTACTGATAAAAACTTCAGATAAAAACAATCCAGCAGTCAACAGTCACTAACAACGTAAACACGAGCCTTACGCACAATGAGCACAGATATCGTATAGCATAGCAAACGTAAATACAACTCACTAATAACAATCGAGAAAAGTAATCCACTCGTCCAACGAGTCACTACTCTTCCGAAAGGAACTGCCAGATTACGGCAACCCGTTACCTTATATAGAAGAGCGAGTGAGCACGCGAAGCTTCGGAAAACACCGCGAGCAATCCAGCTGCTACCAGACTATTCCTTTCGTCAAACCAACCCGGGTGGCGCCAAGCTCTTCGTCAACCGACCCCAATCGCTCTCTCCTTCCGTGAGCTTTCGCGGCGTCCGCCCGCTTGTAACAATGTTAATTTATTCTTTTAACTTCAGGATTATCTCTAAGATCAATCAACTAAACATATATCTACAATGTATATTCCTTTCTGGCATTAAAAATTAAGCATGCACTCTTTATTTTTTTAAGTCCTCTTTTCGTATTTGTACTCGGGGCCTCAAAATCCAGAGAAGGGTGTTTCATATTTTTGAAGACAAATATGTACGTACAGAATTTATCTTTAAAAATTTCATCAGTATAATAAAATGTCCTTTTTTTTTAACACATTGACTGCCCGACGCATTTTCCATGGTATCCCATAGCGATGTCATGAGCTTTTCATTATGCGATACATATTATGCTGAAATATTATTTGCAGCAGAGAAAATAAGTTATAAAATCATGCTTGAAGTAGTTTCAGTGGTGGGGGTCACCGGTGATAGGCAATTCTTACTATCGTCTTTTTTTCAAACAATCGTGCCTCAGTTGCTAATTGATTACTGTCATTCTTTGGCCTTATTCAGTGCGTTCTGCAAACAAGTAAGTGCGTCTGTTATATTTTTTCACTCTACAAACCATTTCATATCTTTCATTCAATTTTTTTTATTAGTCCTTAAAGATATGGCTTCTAATAAAGAGTATTCATCAATTACGTCATCTGACGGTGCAGTTTTACAAAGACCATTCTATCAGATAGCGAGAAAAGTTCATTGAGTTATTCATCGGATATGATAAGAAAGAAATATATTTTTTCATGTACTAATAAAACTATTTTTGTATATTCTATATTTCATTAATTTCTTCAAACCATTATAATAATGGTATTTTGGAAAAATTTATCAGTATCCATATTTATTATAATTATGTCGCTGTAGCCAAGTTGAGTGCTGGCCACCGGTGATCCCCACGGCAGCTAATGTGTTTATATATCTGAAATATAAGTGGCCATGATTCAAAGATTAGTATTATTAAATGGAAATGTGCAGTTACTATTAATAAAAATAATAATAAAAATCGATACTTCTTAATATGTTTTGAACCAAAAGACTACAACTTTTTTTCTTGATTCTAACATGATTGAAAAAATAGTTTTTAGTTGATACTATTGCAAATATCCTATGGTGTGTTGAAAAGATTTATATGGTCAACATCATAACAATTAAAGAAAATCGCTTCGTGAGAAAAGCCGAATCTTGCAAACATTTACAAATGCTTTCAGTTTATAAACAGTCTTCTCTCCCTCCCTTTTTTTAAAAAAATTTTGCACATTTTTTATTATATGTTCCACTGTGAAAATCGGTCGGTGTGTGTTTATTTATTTATTTAAAAACAGCAATTTATAAAAGTTTTTGTACGGGGAATAAATTATGGTCAAAGAAAAAAGTTATTACATTCATGTCCATAAATTAAGGATATTGCGAGTCCAGGGAAATAAAGAATCAGAAACAAAACAAATATGACTTATTTGTTGAGTCTAAAACTGTCCTACCAGCGGCTGAAGAGAGCTGGCGAGACAGGTCTGATGCTGTGCTTTGTCTGTTTCTTTTGGCAGTAAGTACCAATTTAAGTAAGTACCAGTAAGTACCGATCCTCATTTGGCGTTGTAACTAGGGGGCAACCTGTGCCGTAACTTTTACCCACATTACCATCATCTTGGAATCGTGGCCAAAGCTTGTAGGTGACACTCTTGGCGATCCCAAGTTCCTCGGTTACTTCCATCTGGGTATGCTCACAATCCAGATGGCCAATAAACCACGTAAAAAGTAATCCAAATGCGTCATAACTATGTAGTTATTGCACTGAAAGGCGTGCAAACAATTTTACTTCTTTGCCTGTATTCCACATATATCACTCTCGTCATTGTGGCATACAATCAGTGTCATCAGGTGACTTCCTGAAATTTTCATAGGGTTTTTGAAGATATGTGTAGTCATTTTCGGGGTGATATATGAATTTTAGAATTCGATTTCCGTATGACTCTGAATTATCCTTAATTTAAGGAAATGAGTGTATTAAATGGTTGCCATTCGGTTTATTAGTATTGATTTTCTTCAATTTACTGTGCAATATTTTCAGTAACTTTTTTTGTTGTTTTTATTTTCAGATATTACAGATGATGGAAAATATACTATGAAACAAATTTATGAATATATTTTTATGAATAAAATACATGCATTGTGGGACAAAGGTAATTTTAACTATTGTTTTTTCGTATTATTTACTAATAAGAAAATAAGTAAATATCTTTGGGCTATGAACTGCCTAATTATTAGGATTTATTTATTAGCAAAAGTAAATAAAATAAAAATTTTAAATTTTCATATGCATGTTGTATAAAAAAAAGTGTAACACCTAATAGACAACAGATGTTTCTCAAATACAAACTGACTCAGATACTAGGAAACTACTATGACTTGAAATTATGCAAAATTTTTGCAATATAAATTAGTTTTAATTAATAATATAAAAAATTCTAAATTATCTTTGTAATAAAAACTGTATATTCTTTGAACTATGTAAATTTATTAAAATCGGTTGCTTGAAAAAAAAAAACAGTGAAACTATTTATTAGTAACATCATCTGAAAGTATAAATAAACTGAAAAAGTTTTTTCTGTGCTTTTTGAAATACACAAGTATTATTGATACAAAGTTTGGAACAAAAAGAAAGCTTAATTTAAATTAGCCAGATGAATTTGAGCTTTAGAATTGTGTTATACATTTAAAAAAAAAAACTTTTTTTTATTCAAAAAAAATGCCAATTGATTATAAAGATTGGTTATGGGTAATATTTGCAGCCAGTGGTAAAGCTGTAGCTGTTTTTGTTGAAACTAAATAAATTTAACTCAGTTCTACATCAAGATATGCTGGAAAACAGTTTGTTACTAGCTGAGCAACAAAATAAATATTTTGTATTTTATAAAACTTTTATTGAAAAGAATTCGGTAAAAAAAAAATAATAGTAATAATGGCTGTGTTGGAGTCCCAGTCTGCATTCAATGGAAATTCTCTGGAGCATTCCAGATTGAGATACGTATGCAAGAATGAGACATCTTAGTTCTAGAATAAGTGTCTGTATGGAAATAAGTCTGATCTAAAAATTTCTGAAACACTGTTTATCCGATATCTTTCTGATCCTACTTACTTTGTTGATTTGATAATTAATACATACATGCAATATGTGGTGAGTGTGTATTATTTCAATCAGCATATACACCATTTTACAAAAATAATTTATTTAAAACAGACTTTTACTTGTAGTCTAAAACTAAAAGGAACACGAAAATATTTACAATGATCACTGCCATACCAAAACTACTGCTCGCGCTTTTTATTAGAACTGTTCTGTTTTCTTCTTAGTTCACTCCACTTCAATGTAAGCGTTGATCGCAGCGCCACACAATATAATGCAACAGAAATACAAGTAAGGAAGTCAATGAAGTAGAACTGAAGTGGTTATTCAGTATTGTGTCAAGTTCTGTAGTCAGGGATAGAGACAGCATTAAGTCAGCAGTTAAATACAGCTCAATTAAGTAAACAGCTGAAGAATAGCAGATGTTTGAGGGATGTGAATAATGGGAATTCTGTCTGTCTTGCATTGTCTTCTCTGTCCAATTTGTACTTCTAAGGTTGTTTATTACTGATTTACTATTTGTGTTGATTTATGCTGTAAATGCTGTTCCTATTATGTAAAGATTTTTAGCAGCTAACAGCTGCTCCGGCACTTTGAATCAGTTCAATCAGGCACATTTTGTCAAACTCTGCTTTATTTGATGCAAGCACAAAACAGGGACACAACAGACACAACACAGCAAACATTACAGTTAGTCACAAGTCATCACGATATACCTACATTACTCAGTTCACTACAGTTCCTTTTTAGAGAGTTTTTTAGAGTGCTTGTTTGATTGCACAACATTCTCCCCCTCCCCCCACTTTAAGGGTCGATGAGACGCTCAAATCTATAACTCATACAATTTAAGAAATCTAAGATTTCATCTGTTTTAATACATCTTCCAGATCTGGTGTATTGCTTTTCACTTACATCAGCACATAATGTATCAGTTTTCAAATTTCGGTATTGAGACACAAGAATCATACCCCTCACCATGTTTCGCATTTATTTGATGATCATTTGACTGATGAATTTCTAGAGGAAATAGGCATAGGATAGAACATACCATACACCCCTTTTGAGTCTGTATCCTAACCGTTCTTACCTTTCCATCTTTTCCTGGAATGAACTCAGTGATGTTAGTCAAATGCCACAATAAACATTTCTTTGTATCGTCACCAACCAGAACGATTTCACCAAGTCGAGGTCCTCGGACAAAATTCTTATCTTTGTTCCATTAAACTAATTGGCTAAGATATTCGTGCCTAAAGCGTTGCTTCAAATCATTCAAAAGTTTTGAATGAAACCTAATTCTTCTTAGAAAATGACTTTGATCAAACGCCTCTAAATCCGTAACATCCGAACAGTGAGTTTCGATTAGAAACATGGAAGGTGTGAGAAGTACTAATTCCTGTGCCTTCTGAAATATAAGTCAAAGGTCTGGAATTATTAACCGATTCACCTTTACAAATAACAGTTTCATGCTCTTCAAAAGACAATGCAGAATTTTCCAAAGTACGTCGCAATAACTCCTAAATGATACACGAACAAGCCTCTCCCACCAGCCACCTCACCAACTGGTAGTTGGGGGGTTGAATTTCCAAGGAATTAGCTTCTCTCTGAATTTCATTCCAATCCAACTTAGAAAGCTCATTATAAGATCCCTTAAAATCTGTCCCATTGTCTGAATAGATAGTTTTAAGACGACCACTCCTATCAACGAAACGTCTCATTGCTAGATTAAAAGAGTCGGAGGAAAGTGATCTCACTAATTCGAGATTAATTGCTCGGTAAACGGTGCAAGTAAAAAGAGCAATCCAAACTTTTTGTTTTCAAAAACAAAGGTCCTGCCAAATCAATAATGACAATTTCAAAAACAGCACAATCACTTACGCGATCTGGTGGTAGAGGCGTGGTTCGTTGGACAATAGTTTGGAGCTAAAGCGTTTGCATTTGACACATTCATACAAAACACTTCGTATAGTCTTGCGACCTCTTGAAATCCAAAATTTCTTTTGTAAAATAGTTTGTATCAATTTACATGACAGTTTTTAATGTGAACAGATTTTATTAACAATCTAGTAAAAAGACACTAGGCCAGATAACAAAATAGGAGCCAAAAAGGGCGCATCATATGTCTGGTAGGAGATTTTTGTTTTGTTTTGCCATTTGTTTGTTTACCATTATAATCTTTAAATACATAAATTTTATGTCACTAACAATCTTAAAAAACTGATATTGTAGTAGTTTTATCAAACATTTTTCAACTTTATCTATTTCTTCTAAAGAAAGAAAGTATAGAATCATTAATATGAATACAATTCTTCCGGCAGTTATTTGTAAAGCGCAAAATATATGCAAACATTAATCATTCTGCTATAATTAGACATCTTTAAACAATACCAAGGAAAACAATCGTTATCTACGTTCAAAATAACCAATTTAGTTTTTTTACTTCCAGTATGAGCAGCCAGGGGTTCACAACTAATTTCACCATTTGGACAGTTTTCAGGTATATCTTTTAACCATGTGGGACCTTCCTTCCACCTAGAATTCAACAAATGGCGAGCAGAAAACCCCGTAGACAGCACATCAGCTGGGTTTAGAACACCAAGAATATGTTGCCATAACTGTGATTGCGTTAACTGCCTGATCTCTTGAACACGGTTAGTTTTAAAAACTGAACAGTGACCATGTTTTTTGATCCACCATAATGCAACCTCTAAATCCGACCAAAATATCACCTTTATTTTCGGCAAATTAAGTGCACCACGAATCGAATTAGCAACTCATGCACCTATGCAGCTGGCCATCAACTCCAAAAGCGGAATGGTTAAAGGTATTTGAGGTGCTACTCTAGTCTTTGCACGAACAAGTGGGACATTAATTTTTGCTTCAAGCACAGTTCTAACAAAAACACATACAGAATAAGCAATTCGGCTTGCATTAACAAAAATATTCTATTCAAAACCCTCATTAAAGAGCATGAATCAGGGCAACCATACTTCTTTCAACAAATATAATTCATTCACCCATTTAAAAAATTTCTTATCTACATCAGGTGGCAATTCAACGTCCCTGCCAAATTTAATTTCCAAGTGTCCTGTAACTGTATTTTGGGTGGCAAAGTAACAGCACGCAATATTCCTATAGGGTCGAAAATCTTTAGTACTAAAGATAATATTAATCTCTCAGAATTTACAGATTCACAAGATGGGACTTCACAGTCGATGTTGCATCTCATTATATCACTATCCAAATTCCACAAAAGGCCCAAAACAGAAGCATCCCAGAATATTGCGAGATAAACTCGCCAGCCACATTACTTACCCAGCCTCTCAGGTTGAAACCTCCCCTTGACATCAGCGTCTGTGTCCTTTCAATGAAAGATGCCTGGCCACAAGGATCATTTACTCCTGTGAGACAATTATCAACCTAAAAGGAGCCTTTTAAATTTTCCATCATACATGAAATTCAATTGGGGAATTATTCAAAAGATATAAAATTGAAATATTCAAAAGAAGACTATAAGATACCCCCAAATCCACTCTACAGCGCCTATATACTAATTCATCACATGGGTAAAAAAAATCTTAAATATTTTCTATCTTGATTAGCAACAGACAGTATTAAAAAGGCTTTCTCAATGTATCCACTTAAACCAATAGGATATGTTCTAAATCTATTAATAACAATCGGGGATCATTTCTATAAGTTTCATTCCTTTAAACAAGCAATGGTTTAAGGAAAGTTTTCCTTTCTCGCAAGCAGAAGCGCCAAAACAGGGCGTATCTTGCTGGTTTCGCTTTGCATTTTTATCACGGGAGGATGTGGCAAATAATGGCATTTTTCATTTTTTTAAAATTCTTTTTCTGGGACACGTTCAATTATTTTCAGTCTCTCCCAATCGTCAAAAACATTTTGTTACTCGCAAAGGAATCCACGATCTTTCATGCGCTTAACCATTTTCTCATGGTGCGCCCAACTCAACTCTGTATTTGTCTGGGAGTTTACTAGAATAAAATTTCCAAGGTAATCGAACTTCATATCTTCCGCATGGCAGAATAGTTAATTTCTCTCAAAAATCATTTAAATGCTCACTATGTACTTTCTTCCTGCAAAGCGATTGAGATGTTTCAATTATTCCCAAACATTCTAAATCCCGCATTTCCATCTAATTGACACTTCTGCAATGCATTGAAAGGGTTGTCTGTCGTGACGTTTCCCATTCAGTTTGCTCCCTTCCACTTCCCCATAATAGTCCAACCTGGTTGGCGAACCATAATCTAACTTGTGTTAAACCAAAATCTAATCCTACAATTTATCCGGTCAAAAGACTTACCAAAAGATCTGCATCAATTAAAAGATCAATTTCATATTCTCCTGAAACAGAATCGGTAATTTTACGGTTTTTCAATTCTTTTAAAACGATCCGATCATTTATCTTAGACACGACATATATTTTCCTCCGAAAGTGCTTCCAAGCAGGCCGAAAAACTTTCATCTAAAGTCTTTATTCCCTCTCAAATAAAGTATTAATAATAGTTTCAACCAGGTGTGGCTTTAAACCTAATTCCTTAATTATACTATCACTAATATGACTATTCATGAACCTGAGTCAAAAACGAGACGAATCGTTTTTCGCGACCCTGACCTCATGTTTCAAGGGTTTGTAAATAAACCATCCTACCTCTGCCTGCGTTTTAAAGAGCCATCTTTGAATTATAACTGATTACCAACATCCATATTATTCTAGGCATGACGAAGGATCGGTTATTGCATAACCATTATCAAAAGGTCACAAATACCAATGATCAATACTTTTCAAAAAGGGGTGTGATTCAAATCCTTGACATATTCTTATTGGTTGATATTTCGATTTCAGGTCTTGGATCACGATAGAAAGTAACAATCGATACGATCTGTCCAATGTAGTGAATAAAGATATAAGGAGAAATCTGTGAATGGTTTGAAAAGTGAAAGGACCAGTTTTTCTTGGAATTATCGTAACATTGAATTGCATATCACTGAAATCTATCGGAGCGGGGACTTCTCACTTTCCAGTGACTTCTCTGGAAAGTGAGAAGTCACCGCTCCTCTGAACTTTCCAATATTCGCATTTGACAATGCGCTCTACTTTGAAGACCACTTTAATTGCACATGGCTTGAGTTCCTGACGGCCATTCAATGTTGCTCTCTTCACTGGCGCTATCTATTTAGAACTGCGGCTAACATTTTAAAGAAATGACATTTTTGATCGGCTTTTTCAGAAAAGGCTTTACTTCAATAAATAAATAGAATTGAAAAAAAAATTAAAAAGTAAGTTGGAATAGATAAATTAATTCAACCACGTGTTTCTTAAGTTAGTAAATTAATTGTTAATTATAATCAATACATTTTTAATTTAATACTATTTAATAACTTTTAATTAATAATATGATTAAAATAACCAATATTTGGAACAATATTTAAATAGCAATAGTAAAATTAATCGATACTCAGAAGAAGGTAGATTATGCATTTTTATATTATTCTAAACATTTTTAGAATTATACATTTTACACATAATTTCATAATGGGGTCAACACAATTGACATTTTAAACGAGATTTTTTATCTAAAAATTTATAAATATTACCATACTTATCTAAATAATAAAACATGCACCTTTCTTTTACAAAATATTTAGTCTTTCTTGACGAGTCATTTTTATAGCATCAAAATATTTAAAACCATTACAAAAAAAAAAAAATACAGTTCAAATTTCTCTTACCTGGACTGCTTAAACTTACCAAAGCAGCAGCAGTGTGTGGACCAATATGTTTTTGCAACACAGTGGAAACGTCTTTCCTTCGACACTGTTTATTTTCAAATCCGTTTCGTGTTAGAAGCATTTCTGCGCTTCTTATTTCCTACTGAAGAAAAGCCATCGAGTAGTTTAAAGATCTTCAATTTTTGGTTTCGTTTTCGCTATTCCTATTTCTCTCCTCCGGCAAACAGCTCTCCACCAGCGGTGTTAAGAATTCGCTGTATTTCTCCTGTGTCTTTCCCAGGCTTTCCAGTGTTCTTAACTTTCCTTCCAGTTCGTCATATAAAATAGGCAAACTTATCTTCATCCATCCAGTTGTAGCGTTCTTCATTACCAAGGATAAGAGATTTCGTACTCAGATTTGTACTAATAAGTCATCTCTCCAAATTGCTCCTGCAATTAATTGCTGTATAGCGTTGGGATAATCCGATGCTGTTGCTGCAAAACTCTTCTTTATTTGACATAAGCACAAAACTGGAACACAAAAGACACAGCACAACAAACGTTACAACTAGTTACAAGTCATCACGATACACCAACATCGCCGAACTGCACCGTAACCGTCGAGAGATATCTCTCGAGGGCTGCGTTTGGGCACTTCAATACAGTACTCAGCTCACTGCAGTTCATTTTTAGAATTTTGCTTGTTTGATTGCGCAACAGTTCTTATGCACTCATGGCAGTGTTTTTTATGTTGAATAAAGTCTTTCTTCAATGCCAAACTTAACTTTCGACGTAAACTCTCTGGATTGTTTGACTATACACTTACTCTAATAATTAATTAATTTCCTGGATTTTTAGAGAATTTTCTGTTTTTATGAATTAATATGCACTGAAGTGACAAAAGTCATGGGATGACTGTTAATATCGTGTCGGTCCTCCTTTTGCCCGGCGAAGTGCAACAACTCGACGTGTCATGGAGTCCACAAGTCGTTGGAAGGCCTCTGCAGGAATATTGAGCCATGCTGTCTGTATAGACGTCCATAATTGTGAAAGTGTGGATGGTGCAGGAGTTTGGGCACGAACGGACCTTTCGATGATGTCCCATAAATGCTCCATGGGATTCATATCGGGCGATCTAGATGGCCAGATCATGCACTGGAATTGTCCGGAATGTTCTTCAAACCAATCTCGAACAGTTCTGGCCCGGTGACATGGCGCATTGTCATCCATAAAAATCCCATCGTTGTGTGGGTACGTGAAGTCCATGAATGGCTGCAAGTGATCTGCAAGCAGCTGAACATAACCATTTCCAGTCAATGATCGGTTTAGTTGCACC
This sequence comes from Argiope argentata, assembly GCA_026289955.1. NCBI lineage: Eukaryota > Metazoa > Arthropoda > Arachnida > Araneae > Araneidae > Argiope > Argiope argentata. Next base: position 69,699 of record JAOUZG010001254.1, read on the forward strand.
AGAGGACCGAGTCCATTCCATGTAAAAACAGCCCACACCATTATGCAGCCACCACCAGCTTGAACAGTGCCTTGCTGACAGTTTGGGTCCATGGCTTCGTGGGGTCTGCGCCACACTCGAACTCTACCATCAGCTCGTAACAACTGAAATCGTGACTCATCTGACCACGCCACGGTTTTCCACTGGTCTAGGGACCAGTCGATATGCTCACGAGCCCAGGAGAGTCGCTGCAGGCGATGTCGGGCTGTCAGTAAAGGCACTGGAGTCGGTCTTCTGCTGTCAGAGCCCAAAGAAGACAAATTTCGCCGCACAGTCCTATCGGACACGTCCCTCGTACGTCCCACATTGATCCCTGCAGTTATTTAAAAGCTAATTAACCTACAATTTTAAAAGCTAATTAACCTCCTCCTGCTAATTAAAGTAGAAAATAAATTCAGATTTGTAACCTGTAGCGCGGGTAGTTACTATTATTTTTCGGGCCAACATTTCTTCAAATACTTAAAATTATTCTTAATAAAATTAAAGAAGAAAATAATTTTATAACTTATAGCAACAAAGAAATTTTGAACTTTCTTAAAATTAACAACAATTTTAATGTTAATACTTATGATTTGGAAGATCTATACACAAATCTCCTGCATGAAAAATTAATAAACGCCTGTAAGTCTTTATTTGTGGAAATATTATAACTTGAATGTATGAAAATATAACTAAAAATAATTGGCTGGAATTATGCAAATTTAATATTACTGAAAATTACATTTTTAATGGAATTAATTTTTTTAAACAAATAAAAGGTATACCAATGGGAACGTCTTTTTCAAGTGACCTAGCAAATATTTTTTTTTACATTACTACGAGAAAAAAAATCATTAAGCTTAACTTAATTAACGGATGGAGGTACATAGATGACCGCCTGCTAATTAACGTAGAGAATATGAATGTAATAACAATAGGCTATCCAAAAGTATTAAATCTAAATTAAACAAATGAAAAACTAGCCGAAGCTAATTATCTTGACTTAAAAATTAAAATTGCTAACGGTAAAACACTGGAGAGTTTATATGACAAAAGAGACGAATTCAATTTTAAAATAATGAAATTTTACAATTTTAATTCTAATTTAAACTCAAAAATTTTAAAAATATAATCTTTTCACAATTTAACAGAATAAAAAATATTTGTAATAATAAAAGATCCTATATAGAAGCGATTAATTTGCATCTGAAAGTTTCGAGCTTTTAGGTTTGTAAATTATTTCGTAACTATAATACAAAGATATTTCACTTTCTTCAAATTTTAAAAGCAGTCTTAATTATAAAAATTGAAACCTGTAGTTACGAAGATTACTAAATTTCAGTAGATAAAATTGTTTTAAAAAACATAATCGATGAATATAAGAAAATGTAGTTTTTAGGAAATTTAATGTTGGCTTGTTCTTTATAAATAGATATAAAATATTAATTTTCGTAAACTATAATAATCTATATAAATAAAAATGGACGCGAAATGCGTTGCTAAGCGCAAAACTAGAGAACGGTTCAACCGATTCGGCTTATATATTCGTTAAGACACGAGGATGGTTCTTATGGAGAGAGAAAATAAAAAAACCTGCGTGGAAAATAGTTAAATTTTTCCGCCCAAAATCTTCATTTCCTCCCACCCACACCAAATGAGTAAGATAACAGGAAGTAATGATTTGTTGAGAAAAAAAATTCGCGAAGTCAGTTGGTTTGCCTTTATATATAACAGGAAGTTTAAAAAAGAAAGTAAATAATTGCTTTTATGTAGCTTATTATACTGATTAAAAACATTCTTTCAAATGGACATGAATATCATTTTGTTCATTTTTATTTGATGATGTTTCATTTTTTGATGTTGCTATTGATTGCATTCTGATATAAAGTTGTTCTTTTGTTGTTGTTGCTCTTAAAGATAAAAATTCTTTTTTATATATAAATGTGGATTTATGTATTAAACGATTCTTTTTATTTTCTTAGTGTTTAGTCTGTATGGATATTTAATCTATACCTGCCCAAAATATAGTCCGGACAGGGAAGAAAAAAAGAATAAAGGGAAAAAAGGGTTTGTAAAAAGAAAAGTAATGAAGAAAAAAAATAGAAAAAAAAAGGGTTTGCAGAAAGAAAAAAAAAAGGAAAAAGAAAGAAAGAAAAGAAGGGTGTATGTGTGTAACCATTATTTCCTCTGTGGGCATCATTTTCCAAGCTGTTAAACTTTCTTATTTCTTGAAAACCAATTGTGTCTTTATTTGTTTAGTGTGTTTACATTTATGAAAATTTGAACCTCATTATTCTATAAAAACATAGAATTTTAGACCTTTCCCTCCACCATTTAAAATATCCATTCCAGGACAATCATTGCATGGATAGAAAGAGAAAGATGAGTAGTACAATGAACAGAACATCTGAAGAAAATAATGCTAAATAATATTATAAATGAATTATATGACTATCAAAATTTGTTTAGTTTAAAAATATTTTGATAAAAAAAACCTGTTATGAGACACAGCTACATAAAATATTATTTGAACGTTTTAGCAATCATTAATACTGGCGAACCGACTGGTCGCCAATTGCGGCTAGTACATAATAAATTAATATTTGTTCCAATTTTTGTTTCTATCTGCAAATTTTCAAATTAGCTAGGCAGCCGTATATTTTAGTAGTTGAATTTTAATATTTACATATGCATAGTTCCCAACTTTGAACTTTTCTGTAAATGCTATAATACCACATTTTAAAGAAAACAATTGTTGACTTATTCAATTGACGATTATCAATATAAACTCTTTCTGTACAAAAATAAAGCTTAGGAAACGTACAAGTTGGCAGCTATATATATGTCATATTTTTTTGGGGGGAGGGGAGGAGTTGACCACCAGTTTAGGACTGGTACATTGTTTCAAAACAACTGTCTTTAAAAAAAGGGAAAATAATTAAGAAAAAGAAAAAAATGCGTTAACTAATATTGCTACCATTATTTACTAAACATTAGAATTATATTGAACTATAATAAAAACAATAGCAGTTTCTTCTTTTCGTATATTAAAAACAAATTAAATATAAATCTTTCTGACTTTAGTTTTAGCAAATTTATCAATTAAGAGTTTCATAATCTAAAATATTGACTACATCATTTTCAATGAACATCATTTACAAGTTACTTAAAATTAGTTGCAATAAACAATTCCTTAAATTATTTTTTACTCTTTTAAGCAACGAAAAAGAGCGTTAACAACTTGCTTTACAAATGGGAATAATTAAATTTTTGTAGCATTGTTTCTACATTAGGAAAAGTAGACTGCTGCCCTCCGAATATTAGTTTATACATGACAATAGGATTTATAATTTTATCTTCTTTTATCAAGGCAATAAAATTTACAAGTTCATCTTTAAAAATTTTAGTCACAATATTATTCTTCTATTTTGCGCGTATGTTTTCCACGCAGTCATTAAATTCAACGTCAGACATTTAAAAATAAAAATAAAAAATCTATAAAACCTCACTGTAAATAGCACTCTTTCGCGATAAATCTGCAGTTAATACCTCACAAATAACATTGTTTACATTAATAACAGAATTCTCTTTTGGTCTAAAATTTGTTTCGTTTATCAATGTTTCATCAAATTGCAGTTTTCTTTTTCTTATCCGTATTTTCCGATAGTTCTGGTTTTTGATCAATGCATTAGCGCCCATCTCAATACCTTCGAAGTTGGTCCGGTCAATCTTTATAAAATCGGACAGTGGTCTTAGTAGATTTGTTGTAAGCAGTAAATTATACTGTGTATCTTGCAATGATTTGCTTATACTATTTATTTTTTGCAATAATTTATCCCATAAAACAGATAATAAAGCTGTTTCATAATGGTCGAAACATTCTGCTATTTTTATTTCACCCCCCCCCCCCTCCAATTTGCTTACAGGTTTTTCAATATCAAACGTGCTAATTTTGGTCAGAACTTCTTTAATATTTTGATAATTACTTTTTAATGCAGAAACTGCGTTTGCTCTTGATGACCACCTAGTGTCCTTGATTCTTTTTAAATTTGGAAATTGATTTTCTATACTATTAATAAGAATATTCCATCATAGAGTAGATGCCATATAATATATATATAAATTCTAAATAAAATCAAATAATTTAATGCGCCAGAACATGATTCTGCTGCACAATTTCCTATTAAATTTAATGTATGGCTTGCGCATTGTACTAAGACGACTGTATTTATTTGTTTGTTTTTTACTCTTTCTTGCAATCCACTGTGTTTCCCTGCCATATTTCCGCGTTTTCGTAGGTTTGTTACTTAGAAATTTCAATTTCTATAAACAAATCTTTTAAAAACTCAAGAATTATCTTTTCTAAGTATTCAGAATTATGAATATTAATAAAACCGAAAAATCCTTCTCTTATGCCTCCACTTTTATTAACAAATCACAAAATACAAGTAAGTTGGTCTACGTGGGATATATCCGGAGTAGAGTTCACAGTTATTGAATAGATAATTGCTTTTTGAAATTTAGTTATTAGATGTTTCTTAACTTCATAACCCATGAAACTTATGAATTCTTCACATATCGTGTGAGGTAAATAATTGACATAATTCCACTCCTTGGACTGATAAATTTTTCCAAATGCAATTTCAGAAAGCTATCAAATTCTTCCAATTAATCAATGCAAACTCGAGAAATTTCCTTTTCGATTGGAAGTTGTACATTTTCTGTGCCCACGAAATGCTATCCCCAAACTCGTCAAAAGAATTTACTGTGGCAATGACTCGCTGTAAAACAGCTCGCCAATACTTTTGTTCCATATCAAACTGCTGTTCTAAGTGAGTATTTATATGTCCTGAAATAGACAAGCGCTTTTGTAGCGTTACCAAAGATTTGATATGGTGCTGTGGCCACTTAATTAAGTCGCCTGCTAAATTTTTCCAATCACTGAATCCTGCTGAACATTTCGTGGACATATTTGAAAACATTTTACAAATGTAACAATAAATGCACTTACTTGTTGCTGAATATTCTAACCATTGGTGAAATTCCATTCCTAAATATGTTACCATTGGCGTACTATGTCCTATTACACAAACACGTGAGACCTTGAAAGCCATTCGTGTACGCCATAGGGTCCGAGTGTGCTGCAGGGTGTAATATGATATCTATCTCTTTAGTTTTATGCAATATATAAGATGTAAAATGCCCCCCTCCCGGTTGATTCTTGACTATCTCATTCTCAGAATGATTGTTTTTTCAAGGGTGCTGATATTGTATGATGCTTTGGTTGAGATAGAGGAAGAATTGAAAGTGGGAGTAGTAAAGTGTAAAAAAGACAGGTTTTATTAAAAATTATCCTGTTTTTCAAAATTTAAATATATATTATTATTTTAGAACTAAATTTTGAGGCCCCTTAATTTATAAGGCCCGAGGCGCGCGCCTCATGCGCCTGTTCAGAAATCCGCCTCTGCTGATTGCAGACTTAATACATAGTAAACAGACAAGTTTAACTATAAATTTATCCGGCATTAATAGAAATTTACTTGGATAGATTTAAATGCATTCTTTTAAAATGTGTACTAAATTTTTCATCTTTTTTAAAGAAACTTTTAAAGATGATCAAGACCATTCTTACCATGAAATAGATGCATTGCCTTTATCTTAACGTAATTTTAAATTCTGATTGTATTAACAATATTTCAATATGTAATAGATTTCTTTAACAATATTACTTTATGTTTTTCTATTTTTTAAAATTATTAAATACATTAGCAATTATGAAATTTACTAATTTTCCAAATGTAGTTTTATATATTTGGCGACTTTTTGGTACTTTTCCGTTAGTCAGGCGCAAATGTTGCCAATTGTGAACCAAACATGAACCGAGTCACCAAGTGAAGCGAATGCAAAACAATAAAAGGAATTCGCCATTATTTGGCGGTTTTTCACCAAATTAATTTTGGCGGGATTCTATATTATTTGGCAATTTTTCGCTTTCGTCCGGCTAACAGAAAAGCACCCTAATTTTTACTGCATTAGCACATTTTTGTATTCTGTCTGTTAATTTTCTTTTCTTTTATTTACTTTCTTTTATTTTTATTTATTTTCAATAAGAACTGCAAATTTGTTAGTACAAAATTTATTTCAAGTGCATGCTCATGAAAATAATTTAAATTTTGGTACTAACGTATTAGACCGTCGATCTTTGTCGCCAAATTTGAAGGCATCGCCAATGAGTTGCCAAACCGCCAGTAATGGCAAAAGAAGTCATTATTTAAAAAAAGTGTTCAAACCATAACTATCTTCCGCCATTTTGTTGGTTCCGTAGACGTCGACGGTTTATCGCCAAATTTGAAACCGCCACTAATCAGTTACTAAACCGTTGGCGACAGTTGTCGTGAACGGTTTAATACGTAAGTACCTAAATGTTTACATAAATTTTAATAGTTTCAACTTAATTTTTAAACAACCTATCAGATTTTAATTGATTTATATCTGGTATTATTTATTAAGCTGTATTTCTTTAAGTGTCGATTTTTGCATTTTAATTATCTATCTATGTATTATAAGAAAGATAACTTATTAAAAACTGATTTCACTTCACTTATAAAAATACTGATCTTATGACTTTTTTTTTTTTTCAGAATTTTTATCTACTATTATTTCCACCTTTTCTCATCACTCCACACTAGTTCCATCATCTTTAAATCAAATCAAAACCCTGCCGGGTAGCTTGTTTCAAACATGCGTTGATGTATTATTAAGAGTTTTGGATGTGGACTTCCAAAATATGGATTTGCTTCTTTTTTTGCAATGTAAGTATTGCAAAAATGGTTTTGAATTCTTATGATTTACAAAGCTAATTGAAGTAATATTCTTTTCATTTATTATCCTATTTTAGGTTTGCATCAAATACATTCAACCTTAAATTTTTTTATTTTATGGACCAATAACAGAATTCGTGCTGTGTTTGCCTCTCGAAATTTATTCGCATATTTGATTATTTGCTGGTCGGATTGTAAAGTAAGATCTCTTAATTTATTTTTCCTTGGAATCCTTTCTTATTATTTGCTTCAAAGAGGGTAAAACTGTATTTCTAAAATAGTACTTAACAAAATTGTTTGATTTTTTTTAGCATTTATGATGTGTACTCTAATATAAAATATTTTGAAGTTCGTTTTTTTTTAAAATTTTTTATTCTAAATCTATTTATATTTTCCTGGTACTTATTAATTAACGGTGAAAGATCTAAAACTTGCCAAACGTAGCGTCAACCTATAAACGTCCTTCTAATTTATGAGATGAAAACAAGCATCGGTTACCGATGTTTATAGAAAGTTTACAAGCAAAAAAGTCATTTTATCAACCATGGATTGCCAGTCCCCCACTGTTAACTAATAGGTACCACTTTAAGTTATAATTATGAAATTCATGTGATATCAAAATGTATATTTGTCTCAAAAGTATCTAAATGGAGTATTTGTCTTGAATTTTTAACTGAAATATGAAATTTTTTAAACAGTAATAGATACTTTTCCATTATCCGCGCGTCAGCAAAAAATCGCCCCCCCCAAAAAAAAAAAACTGCTATTGAAAGTTTAAGTTACCATGCGTGAGAATTATTATTTTTTTAATTCATCATTTATCTAAATTAATTTAAATCATTAAGCAGTTTTAACTGATTTGAAACAATCACGTGCCTATGAGATTTCGCGTGCGTTAATAATTAAAAATCTGATTTTTTTAAATCTCTAAATCGGTCGAGCAACAACACTTTTTCTTTAAAGCAATTTTTTTTTCGAAAATACGTTTTAAATTGTTTTGAAATGGTCACATGACTATATTATTGTACAATCAATAATTTTTAGAAAATCAGAACTCTCTCCCTCCACTTCAAAATTTTCTAAACATCAAAATTTTATTTTGCTTGCTAGAAAATTAAAAATGAAAATTTTGAATAAAATTACGAAAATATGTTTATCAAAGAAATAATCATTTGCTTTAAACTTTTAATAATATTTTAATTGAAATAAAAATAGTAGCAGTTATAAAATGACTGAAAAGGAATCGTCTGCTAAATGTCAGTTAACAGTTTTAGAATATGATATTGACTGAACAATTTATTGCCTACATTTTTTTGGAGATACCACAAAACCTCATAACCAAAAAGCATCATGTTCTCGAATGATAATAATGTAACATTCCACCATATTTCTTTTAGCGATTTTACAGCGAAATATCGCCAAAAAATGTAGAATTCCGCCAAATTTCTTTGGCAATTTTCCACTTAAGACCGGCTAAAAATATTCGAAAGTAATTTGCTAAGATGATAGAAATGAAAAACATAATTTTTTTCCGTTTCAATAAATTCTGATAGGAAAAATTATTAATCTCTTTATTTTATTATTACCTTGTTAAAGTCTTATGTTATTTTTTTCAATTATATAT
>JAOUZG010001254.1:113161-142121 GCA_026289955.1 Argiope argentata
CTTGTCCTTAAGAATCCTTTTAAAGCATTCATTTTCTTTGCAAACGCAGGCCATCCACATTTTATTGTTATACCTATGTCTAATCAAGAACTTCTTTGTATATAACTTTTTTGGGTCTTTTTTCTGGTGCTAAAATTATTAAGCTGCTTGATGAACGTACTCTGGAGAAAGCTACATAAAATTGGCCGTGTGAAAAACAGTCTTCTCTTAAATCGATCCCTGCTACATTTAATGCATGTCCTTGTGACTTATTAACTGTTATTTCAAAGCAAAATTTTGCAGGAAACTGTACGCTTCTAAATTCAAAAGGATAGTCTGAAGGAATTAGTGGAATGCGGGGTATTAAAACCAACTCCCCTCGAGCACAATCAGTAATTATCGTAGCTTCGATTACATACTTATTAAGTCATTCAATTGGCTTATTTTTTATATCAGCAATAACAGGATAAATCTTGGCGGTGAGATCTGGAAACTCCGTGACTACCGTAGAGAGTTCGTGGGGTATAACAATTTTACGAGCACATTCAGGATATGTTCCGTCTGCTATTTTAAATAAAAGATTAAAAACAATTCTGCTGATGCATCTCCATGTTAATGAACTCTCATATTCTTATTTAAACAAAGTTTGAATGAGAATAGATAAGACGATTTGATGCATGCTTTAACTTCATTAGCACGTGTTCCTCTAGGTACAACCGGTAATGTTTGATGAAAATCTCCTGTTAGTAGAACAGTTACTCCACCCATTACTTCATCAGAATTTCTTAGATTTTTGAAAGTTGCATTAAGTGCCTCGAATCCTGGTTTATGAGCCATAGTACTCTCATCCCAAATAATCTTGTAAAACCTTAGCCAAATTACTCTGTTTTTTAATACTACGCATTGGATTCTCTGAGTAATTGAGGTTAAGGGGTAATCTAAAAGCAGAATGAGCTGTCTTTCCACCCTCCAATAACGTTGCAGCTATTCCAGATGATGCAGTAGCCAAGGCAATGCCTTTATTGCTTCTGACCTTTCAAAGAAGAAAAATTTAAGAGAAATGTTTTTCCATTGCCACCAGGTGAATCTAAGAAAAATATTAGGCCAGTACCAGACTCGATGCTGTTGAGGACCTTTTGATATACGCTGGACTGTTCGTCTGTTAGAGAGGATTCAGCATTATATACTCTTTTCATCAAATCTTCAATATCAAAATTTGTTTCTCGCATGTACTCTCTGTTTTGCAAATGAGTCTCAAATCGCTCAGACTGAGGTAAACCATAATCCATTAGGCACTGACCTGCCAGAGTCTGAACAGTGTTCAATCAGAATCAAGCATTCGTTGCACGCTTTGTCCTTAGTTGAAAGTGCGGAGTCTTGCAGTTGTCTTTCATGCTGAAACCGGATATCTTCTAAAAAACTGTCGTTGTACTTTTCCCAAAGGCTTCGTAGATCAGAGGGATGACACAATACCAAGATAAATTTAAAAAAGTTCTCGAAATTTGAATGATGAGATGCTTAAAATAGCTTCCTTAATAGTGTATTGCCACTGTTTATCACCTTCGAGCAATCCCATTGCCTTGCATTCAGCTTTGAAGGTAGGGTAATTATTTCATACGAAGACGCGAAATTTTTGCTGTATTGTTTTCAAAATTGATCGGCGTCTGTCAAAGAAATGTCAAATTATATATATATATATATATATATATATATATAAGTTTAGTCTCATTTTTATTTATCAATAGATTAGATTTGTAATGCTGAAAAGGAAAACCCAATAAATGACAAAAAGATTTAAATGCTTAATTTTTTTGTCAGATTTTTACAATCTTTTACACGATTTTGAAAAATTTATCGAATTTTATGTAAAAAAAAATTTGATTAAGCTGGCTTGAAAAGTTTCGGCACAATCAAATATTAAAGCGAAATTTCGCGTCTTCGTTGAAAAATTCGCCAAAAATTCAATTTTAGAAATTCGATTTTTAAAATTGTATTGCATCATACTTCATCGTATTGTCTTTCAGGAAACATATTTTCTGTATTTTTCCAGCTAAACGTCCATTTTACAGGGCCGTTCGAGAAATAGACACGTCACAATGGACTTTTAAAAAAATCGATATTTAATTTTTGGTATATTTAATTTGTGGTATACGATTAAAAATCCATCCGATTCCAATGCGATATTGAGTATAAGTTGAACGGAAGCGTAACGATGGCAATTTAAAAAACGCGGTTTAACGGGACGAAACGGGGCATATCTACGATCGCTGTCCGAAAGGACGTGTTTCACTAGGTATAAACTATCTTATCTTTTAAGTTGTATCAAACTGCAAGTGGTGTGTAAATTTTATTAAAATCTGTTAAGTAGTTTAGGAGTCCGTCGCAGACAAACAACGTGACGCGTAATTTATATTTATATATACTAGCCGTCTTTGGCGACCTATCGGTTCGCCAAAATTAATGGCGACTACAGGGTTCAATCAATTTTTTTAAATATAACTTGGTCTCATAATTAGTTTTTCAGCAAAATATCTTTAATCTTCAAATTTCGATAGTTATATAATTCACTTACGCTATTCTGTACGCCTTAAGCAGTCCTATCTTTGAACGCGTCTCTCCCTGATTTTCTATCAGTGCACGTAAAATTCAGTTTTTAATTAAAGTGGAAATGATGAAACTTCAATTAATATAAAGACATCTTTACTCAATCCAAGCATGTCTTTTCTTTAAATAAAACTAAGAACTGAAAGCATAGTAGTCCGGCATTGAAGTTTTATGTTCACTTCAAAAATTGAAACATTATAATTCTTTATAGTTTATTATATCGCAAGAAATTATACCGCAAACATTTCACGGATTAAATTAAACATTCAGTTTTTAATTTTATTTTTAGATGTATATAAATGCTCTCAATAATAACATTTTATTTATTTATTTTTGGTTCATAAATATTTTTCAAAAAAATATGGTTTAAATTTATTTTGTCTTATAGATTCATATTCTGTAAAATATTCTTAATATTTCAACATCAAAATAAATAAATAAACTTTTCTATCTTCTGTGATCAAATATGGTTGATTTATTCAATTATGAATATTGCAGGTTTAGAACAATCATCATTCTCATAATCTAGGCCAATTATTTTAGAGTAACTCTGATTGGCTTCTTTGAAATCTTGACAAAATGATCTTAAATCGCCAGTTTTTACCGAATATTTATATTGAAATTTTTAAAGATCGATCAGCTTTGATAATTGATTTAGTTGATTGGAGTGCCACTTTTTTTTTTTTAGGGACTTATTGTCTCTAGAATATTTTGTTAAATATGATTCACAGACCAGATGATATATGTAAAAATTTAAAAGTCGTAATTCATCAGCATTTTTTCCCTCGATCTATTAATTATATATTTCAGTTAGACCATTTTTAAGAGATGTATATCTATCACAAAAAGTTAACAAATTAGATGTTGGACTCCGATTACAGAAGATGCCTTGTAGATGTTAAGCCATATTTACTTAAATAAAACGGTTTAATTGGATTACTAACATATGTATAGTAAAATATTATAGAAAAAGTTTCTATGCATTTATTTTCCAAAAATATCATGTTCCACATTTGTTTAATTTTATGCAGACACGTGCCGAAAAGGACTTTTTTATGTGTTTAATTTGGATTGAAACTTGAAAGATGTAAGGTATTGGGATTTATAGCTACAAACACTTTTATCCCTGGTTTCCAGAAGTTAATATCTAAAAAATTTTGTCAATAAACAAGAAAACACGTGCACAAAAAACCAAATTGGAGTTTCATTCAGTTCACAGTTAAAAGCAATTCCACTGGTGCACTTTAGTACATATTCGAGAGTTCCAATGAAGAGAAGATGTGTTAGAAGATGGAGCATTCCCGCAACACAGAGTGGTGAAAAAGGGACGAATCCCAAAGCAAGGTCACAACTGGATGACGTCGAAACACTTAGTAGATGTTGAAGTGCTTCATCACTTGAAGAGAAGTTTGTAGATTAGTCTTGTTAGCAGTTATTTTGAGCAACACGTTTTTGAAGGAGATATCTTGTTTATCTAACTGGAGAAAAGTCCACAATTTGTCTCTATAGTATGTATATTTTTTGCACGAGAGAAGTATGTGTTCAATATCATTGATGCTATTAAAGTCATGGCAAAGGGGATCACTGTGAAGATTAAAACGGTTTAACAATCCTGGAGTTATACTGGTTTTACTGATTAATCTGGCCAAAACAACATCTTCTCTTCGATTTTTTGGCCAGGGGGATAGTGCTGCAATGCTAGGGGTGTCTCCCAGCGAGAGGAAGTATTTACTATTTTTATAATTTTTGATTGTGATTTGATGCGATGCTTTTTTCAGGTTCGAAATTATATCTTCAAGAGATATCCATTCAATCCATGGTGAATTGTCTGTAACTTCTTTGGCTAAGCCGTCTGCAAGTTCGTTCCAGATTATATTTGAATGACCAGGTACCCACAAGAAGGATATTTTTTGGATTTAGTTTGGTTAGAGTTTCAAGTTTAGACGCTATACGGTGAATAATTTTGGGCGATTGCAGAGTAATATTCTTCAATGAGGTGAGTGCTGAGTAAAAATCAAACAATCTTTTCCTGGGACTACAAGAACATCGAATGCTTCAGCAATTGCTAAACTTTCTGTTGTAAAAATGGAATTGACAGGATGAACTCGAAACATAAATTTTTGTTTGGAAGAGAAACCAGCAATTAAAATGTACTGTAGATTTTTCGATGCATCTGTAGCAATGATAAAAGGATCAGGAAAGTAATTTCAAATACATTCATTAAAAAAATTTATTAATTTCAATCAAAGATAGATTTTTATTTTGAAATTTAAAATCCCTAAGAAAAATTTCATTGATTAGAGTTAGTCGTTGGAATTTCAGTTAAGGTGATAATTTGGTTGGTAGAAGCGTTTAAATTCTTCAAAATAAGCTAAATGGATTTTTTGTCTCCGGTAGTTGTTTGAATTTCCTGGTTATTGTGAGAGCGCTCTGTTAGAAGTGGAGAATGTAAAGCATTTGCTATATGCTTAATAAAAAATTGGGAAGCTAGTCGCTTGATTTTTTCTGAAAGAGTTTCCTGAGAAGCAATTTTCAGAAGAACAACATTCGGGGTCCATTTTGGAAGGCTTAAAGCAATTCTTAGAGCTATAGTTTGAATAGTGTTGCATGCTTTAAATTTCGTATCGGAAAATTGGTTGATTACAGTGCAAGCGTAGTAAAAAATGCTGAAAGTACTGTTATTTATATCTTTAGTTCTGGGGCCATGGTTTTTAGATGCGAGTATTTTCAGTCCATTCATTTTTTTAAGTGCATGATTTCTAAGATTTTTTTAATATTACTGAGTTTTGATTTTTTTTTTTTGAAAATGAGATTCTAAGAAATTTAATCGTTTCACTCCATTCTAAACTTTGTCCAACTTAAGAAATACGTGGATTTAAAAAAATTTTCTTGGACAATTCAGGTATTGCACTTTTCTCCGGAGTAATTTCTAATTTTCAATACTTGCACCAATTATATATGTTTTCCATAGTATTTTGAATTTTTTTAATAATAATTTCCCAGGAGTGATGGCTACAAAAGACAAAGATATCATCCGCAAAAATAATACATTCGACCCCTTCCTCCATGGTTTCATGGAAGTCGTGCATAAATATTACAAACAGAATTGGTGAAAGAACGCTGCCCTGAGGTAACCCTTTGCTCAATGTTCTAGTACCAGAAAGGCATTGTCTCCAGCGAATCTGGAAAGCTCTGGATTGAAGGAAGCTGTACATCCACGTTGCCTGTGATACCAAGTTGTAAACATTTAAAAATAAGGCTGTCAATATGAACAGAATCATAAGCACTTTTAATATCAAGATTCACACCGACGAAGTATTTCTTCTGTTCATGAGCATCTGTGATTTTTGTCTGAATATTGTAAATTGCAGTTTGGTTTTCTCTGAAGGGTATGAAACCATGTAAACTATTGCGCAGTTTTTTGTTACAAATTAAATAGTAAGTAATGCGTTGTGTGAGTATACGTTCGAAGACTTTGCAAAAAACTGAGGTTAAGGCAATGGGCCGATAAGAAGAAACTTTGGTTTTGTCTTTGCTAGGTTTGGGAATCGGAATAATTATTGCGTGTTTCCATTGTTTGGGGATGTTAGCTGAATTAAATTGATGTTGAGGTAATTTCAGGATAGTTTGAAGTTGATTGTTGTTGAGGTTTTTGAACCAGATAGCTGGTATATTGTCAGCTAGAGACGTAGAGTTTTTAGTTTTATGAATTGCTTTTTTAAGCTCTCAAATTTCGAGTTCGTTTTTGAGTGAAGGATTTGTTTCAGAGAGGTCAAAAGGAATAGGTTCAATATTTGCATTTTGATAAGCAAAATATTTTGCAAATAACTCACTTTGATGTGCTGGATCGAAAATACATCGATTATTTTGTATTATAATATTGTTATGTTTAGCATTTGGATTTGAGTGGTTCGTAAGATTATTTAAGATTTTAAAGAACATTTTTGGGTTATGAGATATTGTACAAATTTTTTCCCAATATTCTCTTTTCGCCTTTTTTACATGAAAACGAAACCGACTTGCAATTTTTTTATGTTTTATCCACTCTGTTTCAGAAATGCTTCTGATTGCTTTTTTCTAAAAGTTCTTGCTGAGTTTTTCATAATTATAGCAAGAAATATGCCACCATGGTGGATGACTTATGCGACAAAAGATTAAATGATGTATTTTGAGCTATTATCCTAGTTGCGTTCTCTGTAATTTCACCAATGGAACATAGGTCAGCATCATTAAAAATGTCTTGTGTTTGTTTATTTATCTTCGTCCAATTAATTGTGTTTAAGTTACGACTAACACTTTCTATATTCGACCAGGAAACAACTATCGGGTGGTGATCGCCATCGAAAGCTGAGTCCATTACATAACATGAAGTTTAATTATGAATATCAGATGAAACAAGGGTAAGATCTAAAATAGATTGCGTTCTAAAGGAACTGTGCGTGGGAATTGTTGTATTGAGGATTATGTAAAGTGAGTAAGTTAGCCACTCGACGAAGTCGTTGCTTAGAGCCGAAGAACGGGATACTCCCCAAAGAGTGTGATGCAAATTAAAATCGCCGAAGAGGAATGTAGGTAAGGTTAGAGAGTCGAAGAAGTGTTTTGCCTGATCAATATCAAAACCTTGTGGTGCGTACAAATTAATAATGTTGAATTTAGTATTCTGGAATTGTATTTCGATTGCCAAAAGTTCCAGGTTAAGATCTTCTCTAATGTTGTTGGGAATTATTGTTCCGGACATGTTAGCAGGGATACCAATAACCTGGTCTGTTTTGTCTGTGAGAACGGAAAAAGATTTTGTTTGGAAAAAAAATTTCGGTTTCTGCAAGAAAGGTTTCTTGAAAGACCCAAAAGGGAGTGGAGGAGAAAGGAGGAATTTGAAGCCAGAACTTTTTCCCTTTAATACCCCTGCAATTCCAATGCAGAAAGGTCATAAAGGGAAGTCAGTTAAAAGATTTATAAAAATATGCACTCAGCTTGGAGCATAAGAAAGGACAAAGGCCAAAAGGATTTAAAAATTTAGGTACATAAATTCGAACCCGAATTGTGAAAAGAAAAGAAGAACAATTCAATTGTTCAGGAATGTGAAAAATAAAAACAAAAGAACGAGCACGGGTCACCAAAAACCCTTTTTCTAATCTAAAACGGACGGACCACCTGCATCCCATTGCATCGGAATACCCGTAGTTTGAGCTGCTATTTTTGGAGCTTTCTTTTTTCTACCAGGAGATTTGCTTGTTTCTCCTTGGTTAAACAAACCAAAGTTTGCAGTAATTTTTCAAATGTATTTTGAAAAACTTCGATGAGCATATTGGTTTGTTGCTCTAATTTCTCAGTGGTGTTTTTGACTATTGTTTCAATTTTTTGGTTTAGAGTTTCCTCGACTTCAATTGCAGATAAGTTTGATTTAACTACGTTCGAATAGCTAGATTTCATGGACTGTTTAAAGAGACGTCTGGCTTCTCCTGTAGTTAAATGATTCCGGCATTTGAATTCCAGCATTTGTCTTTCCTTGATGTAATGGGAACGTGATGTTGATGTAGCTGAGTGGGAGCCCTGGCAGTTTATGCACTTCACAGGACTTTTGCATTGCCCATCATGCGTTTCACCACATGTATGACAGATATTTTTATTGCATATTCTTGTTGGATGCTGAAAGCTATGGCACTTCATGCATTGTCGAGGTTTGTCTATGAATTTTTGGATTTTTTGGTTCATAAACTAGATTTTTATTGATTCAGGTAACCAAGTACCTAGTATTGTAACGAGGACAGGGGAAACTTCTTGGATAGAATGCGATTTGATAAATCGTCTCATTTCTATGATTTCGATATCATTATTGTGGCTTAATTCGTCAGCCAGTTCATCAAGGGGAGTTTGAGTGGAAATGTCGAATAATAGAAATCTGTCAGTCATGTTTTCCCAAATAACGCCGGTAGAAACAGGGATGTCAAGTATTTTTTTCTAAATTTAGTATCTGGGCAGCGCATACAGGATCAGAAGTTGTGAAAATGATTTTTTCTTGTCTTGTGAATCTTAAATTAGAAATATTGTTGTGACGATTTATTTGCTGTTTGATGTAAAACTGGATAAGAAATGGGTTCAAACGAGGGATTTTTGAAGCAGCATCTTTGTTGGATACGATTATATTTTTTCCCTCGTATTGTCTTTGACCAATACGTATAATTAGTTCGTTTGTGGATTTTCCACTTTTAAAGAAATTTTCGTTTGATATTTGATGCATTGTAGTGTTCTGTAAAGTCTGCATTCTTAAAGAATCATTACCATTAGACGAGGTTGAAGCAGTAAATGCCTAGTGGCTCAGTTTCAGAGAGTGAAGACTTCACAGCTTTTGAAGAAAAAATATAAATACTGGAAATTAGAGTTAAAAAAACGCTTACCAAATGTCCAGTAATAAATAACAAAAATATGAAAGAGAAAAAGTCAAACCAAACTTTGAAAACGATACAACACATCAAATTCTTGACAATATCCAAAATTGTTGAAATTCGTTTTTCAAATCAACCGTTGTAAACAACTTTCAAAAATCGAACCATTTGGAATGATAGTTGGTTTATTTTTTCTCATATGAGAACATGACATTATTTTGTTTAGAAAGTTTTGATGTCTCCGCAATTTGCGGGTGAAAAAATATTTTTATATGCTTTTGCAAATTTTTGCGTTGTTAATTATTACGTATGCTTGTTTGAAAGAAGATGTGTTTTCAAATAGCTGACTTGCTTTTACCAGTATAGCTTTAATATTACGTATGCTTCGTTGAAAGCAGAAGTGTTTTCATTTCGCATGATTCATTAAAATGCGGAGATAAATTACAATCACGAAAGCGAATTCTTTGATTTGCACAATATATCTTCTTCACAAAAGTAAAAGTAACAATTCAAAACATGTCTTATTGTTTTAAAAATTAAAAAAAAAACACGAATGCAAAAATATTTTTCTTCTACTTAATATCAATTGCTTTTTGTTCGTCGTTTCTTTGAAATGACGTCACCTTTAAGTTCGTGTAAGATTTCTTGCTTTTGAATAATTAATTTTGCTCTCATAAGATTATCGTTTGGTGCTTTTCTAAATATATATATATATTTCAATTTTAACTGTCGCACTTTTGTAATATATTTTTATTTTTAATTCTTTTAATTCTTAAAATAAATTAATAATATTGATATTGCAAACGATCCAGAAAATTTTTCTTTTGCATTTATTGTTTAAAAAATATCAGACTTCCTATTTATTTCATTTCATATAATCACGTGATGAAAATTTTATTTTTTTATTTTATTTTTGGTAGTGATTAACTTATTTTATTAAATCAGAACTTCTGAAAATGTGATGGCAACATATTAATAAAAGCTTTTTTTTTTAGATCCTCATGAAGATAAATTTTTATTTTAATTTTATGCGAAATAAATTGTTGAAAAATAGGATTAAATTAAATGTTTAAAAATTCTTTAAAAATAGAGTTTTAATTTATAGGTCAAAATATCATTATCATTGAAAAGCTAATTTTTTTAGCTTTAACTTGATTCAAAAATCAATTTTGTGCTGTAATGTTTTCGGGTTAGTAGCGAAAAAACTTCAAAATGTGGCTTATTTTTTAATTAATTAAAATTTTAATTAAAAATTCAAAAAAGGGCTCCGAGGTGCATATTCCCGGCACCCGAGGTATACATGTACCAAATTTAGTAGCTGTATGTCGAACGATCTGGCCTGTATATCGCCAACAGACACACACATTGTGTCTGTCTGTCTGTTGGCGATGTATATATATATATATATATATATATATATATATATATATATATATATATTCTAAATTTTAATCCTAATAAATTTCCAAAGCCCAATCTTAATTTAGCCCATAGTAATATTCTCAAATATCCTCTTATTTCCTGATCCATTCCACTTGTTCTAATTAATTCATTCAACAGAAGCTGTGTAAAATTGCTGAAACAGCTAAACGGCAGTTACTTTCGCAGACTCCGAGGGAGAGATGAAAATTGGTGACCTAAGCAAAATACCTTTAAAAAGATCCCTGTGTGTCCCTTGCCTCTTATGCGTAAATCATGGAAATCCCCATCCAAATCTGATTTTATAAGCTCTATAAAAATATTTTCCTTATCAAAGTCTTGATATTTAAGACTAGGGATAATGATTTCCCGTCCCTTTTTGTACACTTAGCTTTTTCGTAAATTCCGTGTTGTGTCGTTCTGTGTTGTGCACGTCGCTTTCGCTTGTAAATAATACCTGCTCCCGCGATGGAATAAAAAGAACTTAAAAATGCAACCTGTCTTCTCCATGGTTTCGGCCATGACTCTGCTATCTGATCTCAACAAATCATTTAAATGTTTTTAATTATAAAAGCCGGCAGGATAGTTCTGTGAAAAAACCCAAATCTGGATATCCAGGACATGAAAATTTCGGATGACACCCTAAGCTTTTTTGAAACAATTAAATGAGTTTTGATATAAAATTGGTCTCCTAGTCACTAGCAATAATATCCGGAATGATTGTTCTCAGAAAAATTTCTATTAGGGCATCGCATATAGATTTTGTTCAAATTTCCCAATTGTACTGCTTCATGCCAACGGGAATGTTGGTCCATCAAGTATAATACATATTTAAATTTTCATGCTGAAGTAGATTCAATATGTCCAATTATGTCAATATTTACCACTTGAAATCGTAATTCCGGTCTTAGCACAGGTGTGATAGGGATTCCATCAGCTTTTTCCTCGGGACTTCTTAACTGATAATCTTTTACATGTTTTGCAGACAATTGCCACATCCTGGGAAAGAATGAAAAACGAATCCTCTCTTTAGTTTTCGAATTCTCAAGTGAGCACCGAAATTTGATTCATGAACTAGTTTCAAAACTTGTCCTCGTCTATCTTTAGAAAGTACAAGTTGATTCACCGCCTGTCCTAATATTTTATCCTTATGGTAGAGGGGATCATCAAAATATATATATATCCGTTTGCTTTCTTTTTCCCTTGCAGACACGCATTCTTTAGTGATTCGCAATTTCTCCGCGCTTTAAGTAAATTTATTACAGTTTCATTAGAAGACAAATTCAGCTTCTAGTGTTGTCAAATCATTAATATTGTTACGTTGTTTTTTTAGCGTAGTGGGTTCGGATTGAATAGACTTTGAGGACAGCACAAACAAGTTTATTTGTGTTTACAGGATGACTTGATAAAGTAAAACTTCAGATAAACACAATCCAACAGTCACTTACAGCGTAAATGCAAGCCTTACGCACAATAAAAACAGACTGTAAAACAACTATCTTGTAGCACAGTAACAGAAAATCGCAGCGAGCTCAATAATACAACGTTAACAGCTCACAAATCCTCTAATCCAGCGAGACGGTTTTTTTTCAGAGAGAAAACTCTCAACTAACTCACTGACTACGGTGGTTGATTTCTTGGGGCACCTAGCCCCGGCAGGGGCTTATCCCCTGTCATGGCTGTAGTGCTTCCTCGTTGCGATCATTTACTGCCGTGGTCATCTTCGAAGTGGACTGGAAAAATGCTGGAGGAACTTTTATAGTAGCTGTTGAAGAGTAGAGGTGAGTGAGGTGGCGAGAGTCAGGACGGGTTTTGATTGGCAATTTAGGGGTGGTGAGCGTGGAGTTATGCACCTTGTGGGAACTTTAGACTTAGAACTGAAGGAGGAAACGTTATCATCATGAAGTTAAGTTTTAGATATGAGAAGAATAAAAATTAAGTTAGAATAATTTGGTTATGAAGTAAAGTTAAAGTAAGATGTTTCTGGGTCTTCTGATTTTAAGGTTCGGCGTGTATCTGGGGATATTTAGGATGGCTTCGTTTTTACTTTTTTTTAGGTCAACAAAAAACATTTCCGCGAGTTTTTTAATAAATTTTTTCAGTGGGGGATAAACTAATGCAAGGTACATGTTTTTGCTTGGCATATACCATTGCATTTTGCAAATGTTTCGGAGAAATCTGGTTTGAAGTCTTTCAACTAAGATTAGATTTGATTTAGGCGCATAACCCCACACTGGGCAAGCATATTTAATTACTGGACGCAAATAGGCGATGTAAATAAGTATTTTATTTTTCCTAGTCATTTTGGAGTCTCGAGAGATTAAGGGATATAATTTACGAGTTAGGTCTCGAAACTTGTTGATTAGATAAATAAAGTGGGGCTTCCAAGTTAATTTACTGTCTAAAATGACTCCTAAATATTTACATTCCTTAGACCACGGGATAGTTTGATTTTTATTTTGAAGGGGGCGGAATTTCTTAGTTTTATATCTACTAAAATAAATGCCTTCAGTTTTTGAGGCATTAATTACGATTTTCCATTTGGTGAACCAGTCCTCAAGAGATTTAATACGTCTATTCAGAGCTATTGTAATGTAATTTGGATTTTTATTGCGCACTAGTATTGCAGTTTCATCAGCGTACATGCATAGTAGGGTATTAAATTGTTTCGGTATGTCATTTATAAAAATAGAAAAAAGAACTGGTCCCAGCTTAGATTCTTGAGGAACACCTGCTAGAATCGGTTTGATAACTGAAAAAACATTGCTCAGTTTGATCCTGAAGGATCTGTTGCTGAGGTATGAAATTAAAATTTTGATTAGGTGCGGGGATGTATTGTAATTTATTAATTTGTAAATAAGGCCTTCGAGCTAAACTCCGTCAAAAGCTTTCTGCATATCGAGAAAAACTGCTGCAGTGTATTGTTTGTTGGAAAAACCTTCTTCGATAAATTCGGTTACCCTGAGCAGTTGGTGAGTGGTAGAGAGAGCATGACGAAAACCAAACTGTTCTAGGATTAAAATATTGTTTTTATTAAGGTGGTGATTTAATCTAGTTAATATTATGTGTTCAACGATTTTACTGATAGTGGGGAGAAGCGAGAAGCGGCGATAGCTAGTGGGATCAGTTGGATCCTTACCAGGTTTAATGATTGGGATTACTGCAGCAGTTTTCCAGGAACTTGGAAAGAATCCTAATTTAAGCATATTATTAATAATATTGGCTGGAAAGTTAACATAATTATCTGGTAAATTTTTAATCATCTGGTTACTAATATTGTCTATTCCAGGTGCTTTTTTAATATTTAGATTTTTAATATAATCTTTTAGTTGGTTAAAATTAGTGGGAGAGTAGTCGTTAAAATTGGCGGGGGGGGGGGAGTCTTGAAAGCTTTTGACTGTATTATTTACAAGGCGTTCTGTTGTGGGATCATGAGTGTCATTAGGTTTAAATTGATTCTCAAGGCTTTCCGCCAGGCAGTTTGCTTTGTCATTATCGTTAATTGCAATACTAGTTTGGCCATTTAGGGGCGGAATCTTGTGTTGTTTATTTTTGTGCGATTTAACTAATTTCCAAATGGATCCGTCTTCTGCTTTGGTGTTTACGATTTTGTTAACGAATTCATTATTATCGAGTTGTGTGCCTAGTTTAGTGATTTCTTTATTTAATCTATTCATGAGTCTCTTGAAAACTGAGTCCCTAGTATTCTGAAAAATTTTCCTGGCAATGTTTCTATCTCTTATGAGGGTTCTCATTTTGGGGTCTATATGTTTTTGGTTGGTCATACTGGGAGCTGGTGTTTACATTTTGGCTTTGAGGATTTGAGTTTCTAGATGCTTGACGGAGCGAATTAGACGGAAACCTTCTAATTCGCTGGTAGAGCAGTTTTCTTGGCTAAGCGGAGTTTCTGATTGGCTGAGATGGTAGTTGAAATTTTTCCAGTTCGTCTTGTATATAGAGGAGTTTATTGGGAGCGAGTATTTGAAGTAAAAATTTAGTAGGATGAGGTTGTGATCTGAGTTAAGCTCAGGGATAGATTTAATGTCATAGGGGTAGTGGAAGTTATTTACTATTGTAAGATCTAGGGTGTTAGCGGAGTGGGAACCAAATCTAGTGGGGGAGTTAGGTGCTAGAATTTCGAGACCGGCCTGTTGGGCGAAGTGGTAAAGGGAATTGCCTCTTGGACTTTTACATTTACAGCCCCAGCTAACGTGGTGAGCGTTGAAGTCGCCGCAAAAAATTTGAACCGGGCCTAATTGCATTAGAATTTCAAGATCAAAGGTAAAATTAGAACTATCATTGCTTGGGGGGATATACACAGATGTTAAGATTAGAGGTTCCATATTTTTAATATTAATTTTAACCACGCTAGCTTCTACATGTTGTAGGACGGGTGGGGGGGGACCTCGCTATGAGGTATACCGTTTTTGATTAAAATAGCGGTTCCTCCTCCTGACTGATTAATGCGATAACTATAGTACGAAAAGTAATTAGCCAGGAAGACTTTTCTTTGTGGTCTAAGGTGGGTTTCTTGCAACAATATTATATCGGGATTATACTTATTTACAAAATTACGGAAATCAAACATTTTATTTTTAATGCCATTTGCGTTCCAGTAAATAATACGAAGGCTGTGGCGATTGAATTTTAGGTATTAGTTTTGAGCGCCTGATCACTAAAAGCACTGAGAAAAATTGCAAATTTTTCCGCTGGATCTTTTGCATCTTTTAATTTACTTAGTTCAATGAATAGTTTGGAAAATTCTCTAACGAGCTGGTTGAACGCTCTTATTGCGTCAACAACGTTTGCTAGTTCAGTTGGGTTTACTGTTTCAACCTGATCGCGACCGTGTCCGTCATGTGGCGCCAACTCTTGGCTATGGTTTTTGCTGAAGTGGCTCGCGTATGAGATATTTTTCCTAACAATGGATTTTGATTTCAGGAAATAGTTATTTCTGTTTTATGCTGCTGAGGGTAGTTTTGGAAATTTCGGGCAACCTCTATAGGAGGTGCCCATATTCTAGGAAATTTATGCATTGAGGGTTATCGATGGCTTCCTTTAGGGTGCAGGCGTTTGTTTCATGGTTTTTTCCACATTTTAGACAGCGCGCTTTAAAGCCGCAATTATTTGCAGTATGGTGGAAGTTGTTACATTTAAAGCATTGCGTCACCATAGGGCGACCTTTAAAGTCCTCGACTGAAATACTTAAGTAGCAGATATGCTTGATGTTAAAGATTTCCTCAGCAGCTTTAGTTTTAGGTAATTCAATCAGGTAGAATGGTAATGGCTCCTTCGTTCTAAACTTTGTCATTTGAAAGATTTTTATCACAGGAATATTTTTATCTGTTAGATTATTTTCTATTTCTTGAATACTAAAGCGGTGGGGGAGACCCTTAATTACGACTTTTAGTAGTCACTTGTCCTTTGGTGTAATTACATAGTGCTCAAATTCATTAACATTGCAGAATTCTTGGATTTTTTTGTGTTGGTCTATTGTATGGCGGAAAATTTTTATGTACTCATTACTGAATTTATTAGTGGTTTCACCACAGCTTTTGTTGATCATTTCAAGTATTGCTTTGAGATTGTCTACCGCTTTTAACATGATCGGGGGTATTTTGGGATCAGTTGGTTTATCTGCATTTATCTCGGGTTCTTCAATAGTAAGACCGGCAAACCGGTTTTGAATGGGGTTGTGGTTAACAACTGGTTCTTTAGAGATAGTTCTAGAGACTTTCCTTTTAGAGAGGGATTGCAATTGCTTACTTTCGCGCGCCTGATGGGGGGAATTTTTAGAAGCACAGTTAACGTCCTGACAAACACCAAGAGATTTCAACTCACCCCTGGCGTCTTCTAAGTCTTTGGCGAACTTCTTCCTGTGTCCATCATGCATCTCGGTGATGTGGTGTGAAGGACCGCAATCTTGTCTTGCTTTTATGTAGGTATGATTAAACATTTCAACTTGATAATTTAGTTCCTTGATAGAGGTGACTAGCATCGCATATTTAGCGCAGTGTTCACAGGGACGCTGTGTAGCATGTTGAGCGGTGTCGCATGACACATCGATGTTCATCGATTCATTGTTTTGCGCTGCGCATCTTTTCTTATTTGGCTCCATCATCGACCCTTCCATAACTAATCCTAAAAAGGACGAGTCGGATCTAGGAGTTTCATATAAGGTTGGCTGAGACAGTGTGGTGGTTGAAAAGCAGAGCTGGAACGTACACGACCTCCCAGTTCAAATCCCAAGCACCGAAATGAAAACAAGAATAAATATTCTCCACTCAGTTTAAAATCAAACTCTCAACTAAACTAACTCCAACTCTCAACTGAACTAACTGAACGAGCAAACTCTCAACTAACTGACTAACTACGTGGATGTATTGACGGGGCGCCTAGCCCCGGCAGGGGCTTATCCCCGTTCACGGTGAAAATAACTAGCTACATAGCGTGCAATACAGTTCGTAGTACTCTGCGAAGGGCCATCTGATGTTGCAGACCAGGAGAAACAGCTTAAATACTTCTAGGTTGTCAGAGTGGAAGGTGAAGTGGCGGGTGTCGGGACTCATTCTTATTGGTTGTTAGCTTAGAGGGAGGGGTGTGTGGGGTAGCATCCTTGTGAGTTAGGTTAGATATTAACTTAAAATTTAGTTTTTACAGTTTATTGTTTAAGTTATAAGATATTTACATAATTTCTTAATAAGAGATTTCAGATTAAAATTCTAGGTCTTCTGGTTTTACTATTGGGTGAATAGGTGGGAATATTTTTAACTGCAGAGTTTTCATTATTTTCCAAATTTTTAAAAAGGTTTTAAGTTAATTTTTTGATATATTTTAGAATGGTAGGATAGTTTAATTCATCATACATTAATGAGCTTGGCATGAACCAACGCATTTTGCAGATATCGCGGATAATTTTATTTTGAAGTTTTTCTAGAGCAGAAATATTTGAAATAGGAGCATATCCCCACACAGGGCAGGCATAAGTTAATACTGGACGCAAATGTGCAGTGTAAATAAGCATTTTATTTTTCCTGGGCATTTTGGAGTACTAACTCACTGACTCCGGCTACTCGTCCGTTATATAGCCGAAGAAGCGCGTGCCCCGAAACTCGTGAAACTTCTCAAAACAACGCGCGCAATCCAGCGGCTACTAGACTATTCCTTTCGCCAAACCAATCAACCTGGCGCAAGGCTCCTCGCCAAACGTCGCCATCTTTGGCGAGTTTTCGTGCCGCTCGCCCGCTTGTAACAATATTTTTATCCTCTTCTCCGTTTATATTGGCATGAATCATACTGCTCCTTTCCTCCGGCACACTTAAGGGTTGCAATTAAGAAAACCGAGCTTCGTACTTCACATTTGGCGCATCCGTTTTACTTTTCTCTTTGTCAAAACAGTACTCTTCCACCGAACGGAATAACAATTTTCAAACATCCGTTGTTATGAAGCAGGGAACATTCAATTTGTCAGTTACTGCAATTAAACTATCCACATTATTAAATAAATTCGCATGATTCTACAGATTCTCGCTTCTATTTTCTTACCCAAATGCAGGAGTTAAAATGTTGTATCCTTCTATATCATACAAATTGGACACCAACAATGAATGAACAATAGAAATTTGTGTTCCAGAATCAATAATTATTTCAATTTCTTTTGAATTAACATAAATATTGTTCTTCTTTAGAGGTGCAACCAGATTTTGATTCGGCTCCAATTTTAAATGTGAAGATTCCTCTTTAGCTACGACTGTTTGATTCGAGGAGTTATTATTCCTATTAAAATTTGGACTCAAATTTGTATTTCTCTCGGGTAGTCTTGTAATTTCACTCCTTCGGTTATCCACACAATCCTTCAATAGATGCTGATGATTTCCTCAGGAATAACAATGTTTTAGTTTTGAATGTTATTGTTTACTCTTGTTTCTCGTCTGTGGTGAAAAGGAATATATTTATTCGGAGGAAAGTTCGATCGATCTAATCGAATAGTTTCTGTCAGGCTCCAAAGTATATGTCACATTCCGTAGCGAGATCCTGTGGTTTGAATCATTTTTCTCCATTCCGTATGGAAATATGAGTTTCATTGTCCATCGAGTCAAACAATTTATCCGAAGTTATAAGTTCTTTCAGGGCCTGAAAATATCTCAATTTACAATAATATTCCCATATCGATGTCAATCGGGATTCAAATTGAATGTGGGTTTCTCCCAAGTTTCTCTTTGCTCTCCAGACAAACCTGTGGTGTTTGTTCAAATTCCATTAAAATTAGAGTGCCATAATTCCTCATATCTTCTTTATGAATACAGATCAGCACATTCGAAGTCTTATTTCCAAGTAGTCTCAACAGGATTTCAACTTGAATTTCTTCGGGAACCTTCTAATGCCTAAAGGCTCGTTCCATTGAATCAAAAAATAAATTCCAAGATTCTGTCTTGATGTCAAGGTACAGGAATTGTCAAAACCTCCACTTATGTTTATCGAGAGTCATCTCACTTTCATCTCCGTTGCGATCACTACCACTTAATTAGTTAATTTCCCAAACTGGCCTGTTTCACTTCGCACTGAAATTCGTCCATTCTTCTGCTATGGTTTTTCTCTGTCTATTTTCTGTTTTTTCCTACTCGTCTTTTATTTTCCTCTAATTGTCTTGTCTTTTCCTCTTCTTGCCTTCTATTTTCCACTGTAGAAACCGAATAATTTCTAATAAGCTCTTCATCTTTCTTATATTCTTTGCTTTCATTTAATTTATTCTTTAGCTCAACTTACTTCATGTCAATCGTCGCTACTTCTCGAATTTCATTGAATACAATCACTAAATCTTCTTTTCTAACGTTCTTAAACTTTTTTTAAAATTCAAATTAGCAACTATATTTTACTAATTTCTAGTTCTTGAAAGAGAGCGTGTTTTAATAACACGAGCTTATCATACTTCTTAGAAAAGGCACACAAACAAAACGCAGCACTCAGACTTTTCTTAAAATTATATATTCAAAATCAAAGCAAAAGCGCAAACATCCTTCCCCCTCCTCCACACAAGCTCTTCTGTCCCTCTCCTAAAAAAAATTTTCGGGGGCAGCGAATTTTGCTAATCGTTTCCGCAGAAGTCACCAATGACGGCCAAACATCACATTGATCGCCAGGAATGAGGAGAGAAAGTAAAGATGTAATATTTATAGCAGCAGTGAAAACAATTTGGGTTTCATTTCAACATTGAAATGTATTGATATAAAATGAATTGTACAATAAAAATTGATATTATCAAAAAGATATTTATTTAAATTTTAAGATGATGCTATGTTTTTATGTAATTTTTTTGGATATTGTTGTGAAAGAAACAAACTTAGATTTAATTGATTTTCAATTAAATTTTAATAGAAATTTCCACAAAAATTATTCCAATTTCCACATTTTTATACTTCAAAATGTATATTTATGTATATGCTAGGTTCGGTGGCTCTAGATTTAACAGATCTGTCCTGTAAGCGCCAATATTCATACTGTCACATAACACAAAAAGAAACACGGACACCCACATTCATCTTTATTGCGAGTAGAAACTTGTATCGTGTTTGTAAAGGTGGAGTTTTATTTTTGAATGTCCTATATTGTTGTTCTTGATGTTATAAATTTTTGAATTTCTAATGACTATACTGCTTTTAATTTTTAATACTTTTCCGTTAGACGTATCGGCAAATAATGTAGAATTCTGCCAAATTTCTTACAATGATTTTAAAGCGAAAAATCGCCAAATAATGTAGAATTCAACCAAATTTCTTTGGCGATTTTCTACTGGCTCCCAGCTTACAGAAAAGTAACAAATCCCGGAGCAAAGCAATCATTTGATTAGGTTTTCATCTGCATCGTTATTATAAAATGTTACAAAGTTTTTGGAACAATTTACTAATTTATGTTTTCTTAAAGTTTTTGTATCTGTGATTAATTTTAAATCTATCTTCTATCTGTTACAGAGTTAAAAATAGCATCTAAATTCCCCAACCGAGTTTTCTACAATTTCATCTTCCGCTGTTTAGAAATATATATTTGTAACGTCATCCATATTAACTTTGAACGCAGGTTGCAGAATCGTTACCCAAAAGCATGGAGAAAACACATATTGAACTTTTTAATTTCAGTTTATTCTATCTCGAGATGCGCGTTGCGCAGCACAACAGCAGGAGAAGGTTTACAAGGCGTAAAAGCGAGTAAAAAGGAACGAAATATTTAACCCTGGTCTTATATAGTATGATATTCTCATAAATCACACACATGTATATTTTTGACAGGAATTCTTATTTATTTGAACTTGACAAGAGAAATGCGGGAATCTCTAAAAGAATCTGTTTAAAGCAGTGAGTTATGATTCATCCAAGGAATCCTTTCAAAGAATATTTGCACCAGTAATTTATTACCCATCCACTCGGCACGTTTAGTAATTACGCATTATCTTTATAATACTTCATTTGATTTATTAAATAGAAAAGGGGAAATGGATCAGGAAATAATAAAACAATTTAGAATGAAGTTACTAAAACTAAATTAAAACAAAACTTTTGGAATTAATGTATATTAATAAAAATGCAACTCGAAATGCGTTGCTAAGCGCAAAACTGGAGAACGGCTCGACCGATTCGGCTGATTTTTTAAAAATATTTTCGTTAAGACACGAGGATGGTTCTTATGGAGAGAAAAAATTAAAAAAAACTGCGTGGAAAATAGTTAAAATGACACTTTTCTTACTTTCCCGCCAAAAATCTTCATTTCCTTCCC
The DNA here is from genome assembly GCA_026289955.1 of Argiope argentata. Classification (NCBI taxonomy): domain Eukaryota; kingdom Metazoa; phylum Arthropoda; class Arachnida; order Araneae; family Araneidae; genus Argiope; species Argiope argentata. Next base: position 134,317 of record JAOUZG010001254.1, read on the forward strand.
CCACACCAACTGAGTTAGATAGCAGGAAGTAATAAATTATGATTTGTTTAGACAGAAATACGCGAAGTCAGTTGGTTTTCATTCATAGATAACGGGGTGTTTAAAAAAGAAAGAAAATAGTTGCTTTTATTATTAGTATGTATGGATAGTTAATTTATGCCTGCTCAAAATAAAGTCTGGGCAGGGAAGAAAAAAAAGAAAGAAAAGAAGTTTGTGTGTGTGTGTGTGTCACTATCATTTCCTCTGTGCGCGGCATTTTCCAATCTGTTTTTAAACTTTCGCATCTCTTGAAAACAAATTGTGTCTTTATTTGTTTAGTGTGTTTACATTTATGAAAATTTGAATCTCATTATTCTATAAAAACGTAGAATTTTAGACCTTTCCCTCCACCATTTAAGCAAAATATCAACTCTGGGTCAATCATAGTATGGATAGAAAGAGAAAAATTAGTAAACTGAACAGAACATCTGAAGAAAATGATACTAAATAATACTATAAATGAATTATATGACTATCAAAATTTGTTTGGTTAAAAAATATTTTGGTGAAAAACTGTTATGAGACACAGCTACATAAAAAATTTATGAAAATTTTAGTGAGCATTAATACTGGTGAACCGACTGGTCGCCAAAGGCGGCTAGTCACAAATAAAATTAGAGTTTAAAATATCATTACACGTACACACATATATATAATATTTGAATTTGTTTTTCAGGAAAATGTTCTGAAAGATTCAAATAACGTGCGGTCGCTTTTGCTTTGAATAAAAATGAGTTAAATTTTCTTCTTGAGTCAAATTTTGGATTTCGGTTTTAAATATTGACTAAATTAAAAGCACAATCGAAGACAATGAATTTTACTTGAAATAGTTTATTGATAGTGCTAATTTGTGATAATATTTTAAAACATATTATTAAACATAAAATAAAAGTCATTTTTTTTATTGATTCCAATAGACTTTTAGCTACGGATACTGATGTATTATTGTTATTTGCATCTATAAATTCTTCTAGAGCATTACAAATTTGTTCAAACTGTATATACACTGTCTGTAATCGTATGTAGATGCAGAAAATAAGCATTATAAACGTTTCAATATCCAAAGAAAATTGCTGCTGGAAACGGTATCACAAATTAATGAATTAAAGGAATGTTTATAGGCAAGGCACGTAAATTGCATGAGGGTTTAGACAGGCTCTGACTTAGCCGTGTTGAGACCCGAGGCAAAAACTTTTGGGGGCCCCTATGCTTTACTACTTTAGTAATGAAGAACATTCTTTTAAAAAAGGAAACGTGAAATAAAATTTTTATTCGATTCGGGGGCCCCTGCCTCAGTCAGGTCCTGGGCTTAGAGCAATTATTTTGTATTGCACTCCTTCGTGTTTCCCTTTCGTGTCGCTACCGTTGTCGTGTGCCCATTCACTGCAATCCATGATATCTAAACCAGGCTCACCAAGTATTTCCAACATACCTTTTGGTAGTCCTTCTCCCGTCACATAGATACCTATCAAAGGCTCATCTGCACTTGATCTTTACTCTTGCCACTAAAGTTGCTCTTATATGAGAGGTAGAATCCATTTGAATACAGTAATATGTGGCCACTTTCCATATTTCCTCGAACTGGTAGATTATTACATGCTAAAAATAGAATCCCATCGACAATTGTTTGAAATAGTCATTTAAGTTATTAGATTTCCTTATTTATATTCACGTGATTCGTTTCGTCAATAGTCGAACGTAAATTGAGTCATTTAAGTCACTCTTTCCAAGCAATAAATAAATTAAGTGACAGACAGAAGGCTCGTGATCTTGAATTATGGTTGATAATTTCTCCACCTAATAAATCATGGAGATTTTCCACTTCTTCTGGAAAGTGATGTGCAACTGAAACAAAATGCCGAGTCTTGCGTTTTTGAATGAATCCGTCAGCTGCGAAGTTGCTTTTCACCAATTGGCTCATTTTTGAAAAATAGTAGTTAGCTGTGGAAAATGATCTACCTTCGACATTCTTGATGGGTGTTGATGTTATGCAATGCACATGAGAGAAAAAAGAAGTTAAATAATTTGGTATCACATCGACTTTTAACGTAACATAGCAACTTTATTAATAAAGAAAGAACATATTGTTTTTAAAATTCAAATTCCGAATGCGAACTCGGAAAAACATACATGTAAAGTTATTTAAATACATTACATAAAACCATGCGGGAATACGGAATTAATTAATCTTGATTCTTTTTTTCCTTCGGTGTATTTTACAAAATAATGCGCTGATATGCCTACGAGCATGTAGAAATGCCGCAGCACGAAGTGGGAGGGATTCAACTAATTAATGAAGATTTTCTTTAGACAGTTCACCCCATGATTCTTTCAGGACAGTCCACAAAGCCGTGGGAGTGAGGTGCTGGAGATTTCCTAAGGTCAGAATATTGCAAAACATTACAGATATGGTCGATAATGTTCATGTCAGAAGAATTAGATGGCTAAGAGAGGGAAAGAAATTCAGAATGCTTCTCAAACCACTCGGCAGCTACGGTAGATTTTAGGATGACACTTTATCCTGTTGGAATTGTCCACATCCGTCAGAATGCATACAAAAAATGATTGAATGCAGAGTTAGAAAGAATGTTAAAGTCCTACTGACCCGTCATGGTTAAGTCTACACACATCAACGGTTCCATTTCATGCTAACTGCACACGCCTTTTACCCTCATAGAGCCTCCATCAGCTTGAACAGTTCCTTTTTGGCATGAGAAATCCATAGGTTGATGGAGTTTTCTCCATGCCCGTATGCAACCACCCACCCGATGCACTTGGGGAAACGTGACTACAGACAACGCTTTTCCCATTATTAAGAGTCCTTTGGTGGATTTGGCAATCCCAGATAAAAGGCAGAGCTTTGTGTCGCTGAGACATCATTGGTACTCGTGATGGTTTGCGACTCCGAACCCCATGTTAATTAGGTTACGTTACATAGCGTGGACATTGACACTTACCTGTTGATGAGCCTGCATTCAAATCCGCAGCAATTTGAGGAAGTATTGAACGTCTATTTCGTGTAACGATTCTTTTTTAAAGGCCTTTTTCAAGATTCACCGCTGTCGGAGATTTGAAGTTTTATAGTAAACCTGGTATTCGCGGTACACTCTAGAAATGGTCGGGCGTAAAAATCCAAATTTCATCTCTACATCGGAAATGCAGTGCTCCCTCTCTCGCGCGCCGTTGATTAATCACCGGTAAAAATCGCTTAAATCTTGATAACCTGCCATTATAACAACAAGAATCAATGTAATAGACTCCTCCACCTAAATATAAGGTTAACGAGGCGCCTAGCCTCGGCAAGGGCTTATCCCCGAACTTGGCTAGTTCTGACTGAGGTGCTGCTAAGAGTGTAGTTGTTGAGTTGGCGAGGCGCCTATCCCCAGCAAGGGCTTATCCTCGAAACTGGTAGACTGAGAGTGGCCTTGCTTTGATGTGGTGCCTTTACCCTCTGCGATGAGCGCTGGAAATGGTTGAGATAATGGTAGGGTTGACGGGATACCAAGCCCCGCTGAAGATGAAGAATGAAGCGAATTTTCCGTGGATTGAGAAGTGATCTGTCGGAGCCAATGGGATGAGCTAGGAGTGAGGGAGTGGGTGATTCTAGGAGAGTTTAGGTGATGATGATGATGCAAAAGCTTGGGATAAACTATTGTACATTGTCGGCCAATCAAGGAACCGGTAATGGAGAGAGAAGTTGAACTTAGTCGATGAGTGCGTTGAGGATGATGAGTTTCTTCTTTTCGGGGTCACTTGTTTCTCTTGCTGGTCTTGCTGCCATAATTAATTTAGGGAATTATTGCAGAATGGATCTTATTTCTCTAAGTGCTTCAAGTGCTTCTTTCATTTCATCATTTACAGAGGGTGTAGGTACGTTCGAAGTTGAATTCTTTTCAGATTCAGTGATGGTTTGCTGTGGGACTCGAGGATGTTTCAAGTTTTCCGAGAAGGTGGGATCTCTTCTTCCATTATCGATGGGTCTTGTGATTTCATGGTAAGTTAGTCTACCTCATCTATTGATTAGCTTGGGATATTTTTGCATCCTTTCCATGCTGCAAGGTGGCCTCTTTCGTTAATGCATACCGAATCCTGGATAATTTCTTTTATCTGGCATTCTCTTGTTTGATGTTTTTCTCCACATTTTAGGCATTTGGGTTGGAGCTTACAATTTTTGACGGAGTGATAGAAGCCACAGCAATTAAAACACATCTTGGCGGTGGATTTTTTCCTATATGTTTCAACCTTGATCTTGAGGTGTAGGAGATGAGTTTCATTGTAGATGTTTTGTGCGTTGGTTGTTTTCTTGATGTCCAGCAGGAAAATTGGGTATAGGGTCTGAGATCTGTAATTTCGGAACTGAGAAATTCTTAGTACGGTATAATTCAGTTCTTGAAGTTCTTTGGCCATTTCCACTTTATCGGCATTCCCGGGAAGTCCTTTGATGATAATTTTTAGGGGTCTATTTTCGATGCTTTCAGAGGGTATGTATTCCTCACCTGAGTCATCTAGGAACTTTATTATTTCTTCTCTTTGGTTTAAGTTTGTAGGAGTTATTAAGATGAAGTTCTTGGCAAGCTTATTTTCTGTTCCGGGGAATTCTTTATAGATAGTTTGGAGGATGTAGTTGTAATGATCAGAGAGTTTAAGGTTATTTGCAGGGATGCTGGTTTTTTCTGTCTTTTCCTCTGGGAGGTTTTCTAGGGCTTGAAATTTGTTTTCGGTGGGGATGTTCTTTTTTGGGCTTTCTAGTTTTGGTTGCTTGGCTGATTTTTTAGGGGGGACGGTTTGGTATCCTTCCTCATCAATCGCTCTTTTGTTTGTGCTTTGTAGTTTCATCAATTTTTATAGCGGTTTGGTCGGAGTTTAGTCGGTGCTTGGGGCATGCTTTGGGCATGGTCCAAATCTGATAAATTCATTTTCAGAGGCTGCAAGTCTTTCTTGCCAATCTTTCAGGTCGTTTAATGCTTCAAGATACTTCGGAGTGTGCTCTTGCTTATTGTGTCGCAGTTCTCGTAGGTAGGAGTTTATCTCTTTAATCTTCTTCCGATAATTCATAATGTTTTCTTCAGTTATCCTAAAGTTGGTGCATACAAGCTCATGACAATCAGGGTCTAAACGGAGAATGGAAATAGATTTTAGAGATGTCCGAGTGCTCTTGGAGAGAGTACTGGAGCGACCGCTTTCGCTGCGACTGTCTCCCTCCATGGCTGGAGACAAAATGTACGAAAATTTGCTAAAACGAAAATTTTGAAAATGGGAAAATGAGGTGCTGCTAAGAGTGAACTGGCTTGGATTTTTTGTTCGCTTGGTAGATGCAGATGGGTAGGGGCGTGAGGTAGTGAGAGGGGGCATTCCAATTGGCTGTTAGATGAGGAGTAGGAAGACTATTTAAGCAAAACTCTGGGAGCAGTTTCTTTGTTTTACGGACTAACAGGTTTAGAAATGGCATTGAAAAAGATGAAAAATTTAGCCATAGGATCATTGGTGGTTTTCATTTCTTTGGTTGCAGAAACTAATTGGGGAAAGAGCAGAAATAAATTTTTAATTTCATTCAAGGCGTCCATGATTTCACTAATTTCAAGGGCCATTCCATTCGAATTGTTTATTTGGTTAGCATAAACATTTGTTTTTTCAGACTTCTAGGTAAGATTACTTTTTAGGGAGCTGGCGTAGAAAAAATTAGGTTTTACAAAGTTTGATTTTAGATAATTTATTCTATTTTGCTGGGGATTTGGACTTTTGAGGAATTTGGGACATTCTCTATATGTAATAGCCTCCTCAGACACCTGTTGTCTTATATACACACTTTCGACCTCATTGCGTTACCCTGATTGGTTGAACATCTCCATTATTTGCATACGATCTGCTATACCAGCTTTTCTGGTTGTTCAGTGTACTTTAGTGACAGTTAGTTGTCAGGATGGAGGCATCACATCACTCCCCTAAAGAATAAGGTACCAAACTATATAAAGATTACGCGTCCAGTTGTGGTTGAGTGTGGAAAATGACTCTGTGTGAAATTAGCTTTCTTGACGACTTTGGGGGCATTTTGGTTTCGTAGTCGAAATCATGAGTGCTGATCGAATTTGGATTTAAATCCATATGATGGAGTTTTTTGCAGATTCTCGGTTGGAATTATCTGAGATTGAAAGTCCCTGTTGGCCTGAAAAATTGCTGTGTTCTTATCGTCAGGGTTATTCAAAAAGCAGATTTTTTTTTCTATCGATTGACGCGTTTACTTCCTTATCCTTCATTTTGATAGTGAAATTTTTGTCCGTTCTGTTTAGCACCTCATATGGTCCTTGGTAGGGTGGTTGAAGACTATGACGCACGCTATCGGTTCTTACGAAAACATGTCAACAAGTTTAAGTCTCGAAAAATGAATGGTTTGTGAAAGGGAAGGGCTTTGTTTATTTAAGTGTTGCTCTAGCATTCTCACAAATTCGGGCTGAGACGCATATCTTGTAGGGAATTGTCCAATATATTCAAGGTGTCTTTGCTGTCAACGGGATGTATTTTCTAATTTTTGACGAAATGCAAAAGTGAGTGGCTTGTGGTTCGTGAAAAGTATGAATTCACCACCTTCCGGTAAATAACGAAATGTTTGATTAGAGATTAAGTTGCCAAGAGTTCTTTATCATATGTTGAGTAATTTTATTGGGTTGAAGTTAAGCAAACGCAAAAGAATCCTACTGGTTGCCATTATTCATTAACATATTGCTGAACATCCAGAGGCGGCGACAGTATGGCCCCCCTCATCGGTAAGATGTTGAGAATTTCTTCGGCGAAAATCTTTATTGATTTGGAACGTAGGTATGGCGAGTTTGATATTAACGAATATAATTTAAAACTCATCTTAGATTTACTATTTTATAAATAATCAAAGTATCAGAAGAATGATTTGACTTGGCAGAATGACAATGTTCGACAAATAGCCGATAAAGCTACTGATGAATATATTTTCGGACAATTCTCCGTCAGTCAGTTAAGCAAAGTAGGTTGACTGATTGTCGAATATAAAGTGGAACTGTCATATATTCAACCCATAGTTTGCTCGACATTTGGCCCAGTGATCAACAAATAGAGAAACGTCGCATTTTGCAGAATATCTTGTCTCGATCGACTACGAAATCGAAGTGGCGAATATTTAAATGAGTGATAATCTGACATCTAATTTAATTTTCCGATATTCAGCCTATAATTTGCATCACATTTGGTAGAAAGGCCGACGAAATAAAAAATGAATAAATAAAATATCGCATTTTCAAGCTTTTTCTTTTTACTTAAGAAATCAATGCGACAATTACGTTATATTGAGCAATACAAATGGTAAGATGACAGGTGAATTAGTTGTTAAATTTTGCGGAATCTTTTTGATTCCACAGATAGTTTGCTCAGCATTTGGCATAACCGATCAGGTGAAAAGCGGCGCATTTTACCGACTATTCTTTATTGGTCGACAAATCGTAGCGGCGGATGTTAAAATGAGAGGTAATCAGACATCTAATTTAATTGTCGAATATTGAGAAAAAAATTTGCAAACATTTGACAGAAAAGCCGATGAAATGGAAAAGGGAATAAAATACAACGTTAGCATTTATTTATTTATTTTTGGCTAAGAAGTAACCAACGGACCGATGACGTTTGCACATTTGGCAGTACATGCGATAAGATAGCAGGTAAATAAGTATTATCTTTAGCACTGTGTGTGTGTGTGTGTGTGTGTGTGTGTGTGTGTGTGTGTGTGTGTGTGTGTGTGTGTGTGT
>JAOUZG010001254.1:152742-178082 GCA_026289955.1 Argiope argentata
TTATATATATATAGATGAGACAATTAAAAACTATTCATATAACAGTATTCAAAAATGCCTACACAATCCCAAGTTGTAAAGATTTTTTTTTCCTGAGCTTACAATAAATATGGTATTGTAGTTTAATCCCTTACTTGGCGCACTTTGCCAAAAATCTCCGGCACAAGCTTGTGTCGTTTCTTTCGTAGGAGTCCTCTGGCCAATGCGAAATGTAAAAAGGATGACCAGATTACAAAAAACGGAAGCTGTCAGCTTTGGCGCGTTATCGCCAACTTGAAATTAAAATTAATAATGATTACACCAATTTATTGCCGTATCAAAGCAGAAAATGTTATTAAATACTTTTTAAAAATATCTTTCACTTGAAAATGTTAACAAAGAAAAAAACTGTAAATGAAGAAGAAAAATTCAAAACACGCGAAATAAAATTCTAACAAGAAATAAATTCACTTGAAAAAAATACGCAAGAAAAGAAATGGCATTAACTCAGTTAGCAAAGTTTCAGCACTTAAATAAAATAGAGAGATGCAACTCTGTGTTTCAGGTAATCAACAAGTTCGAACGACCTTCACAAAAAATAATCTTTTTTATTTACTATTTAGAATAAACGCTATACTATTTACAAATATACAGTATTAAATATTTAACACTTACCAAGTTTCTTGAAATGATATCTCGCTTTGCTGTTTGAATTCCAAAATACAACAGACGGCAGGTGAATCATGGGAAATTCCTAAAATATATTCGCTTAGTGCCATCTAGAAAAGTCGATTTTCTAGATATCAGGGTGAATATGGAGTTATTACATTGAAACGACCATTTTCACAAAATCGCCGTAGGAGCCTTCGATGAAAAAGCGACCTTTCAGAGGCGATCGCAAAAAATTCGGACAGGCAAAGTGATTAAAATTGCATGATATAAATGTAATTTTGATCTGACGAGGATAGTTTTTCTGTTTAGATTATTAAAATATTTAGCCAAACAAACATTACTATCATTTGAATCTATTGTCACCAACTAATATAAAAAGCTTGTAAAGATTCTTGCAGTGTTCTTTTCATTGTGACCATTGTGATATTGTTCCTTTAAATACATTTATAAAAAAAATAAGCAAAATTGTGAAAATATTTTGCAAATATTTAATTCAAAATTCAAATATTTGTAGATTGATATATTTTTATTAAACTGCATATTCATTGAATAATATCAAGTGTTGTAAAAATATTCTGTATAGTATTGTTTATTTAGGCAATTTTCTCTATTTCTGTTTTTAAAATTTTAATTTTACACTTTTAGAGTAATTAGGTGTTGCGGTTATTTTTGTGTGAGTATGTTTATATAACATTGAACTGTAATATGGTTTTATTTAGCGTATTATAATATATTTAAACTGTTCAAGAGCTCCGTCTTCTGAAATTTCTTTTTATCGAAATAATTATATGGATTGTCTTATTTATATTATTTTAATATATTTATGCACAGTTAATTTATTGACCAAATCATCAGTTTCATATCATCAATTTTAGCTTAAGTTATTTGTGAAGAAGAAATGCTTATTTATTATGGTTTCTAGGTTTTTGTTTTAGACAAAAGATTCTCAAACTGGAGGCTTTGGAGGAGTTTATATATTCTTTGACTGAAGTTATTAACATCTCAGATCATTTGCCTATACTAACAGCAATCTCAGCATCTGTTGCCCAAGCTTTCATTTTTATTTTACATCATAAGAAAAACACAATAAGGTATTTTTTCTTTTATATTTCTTATAAATTGCTGTTCTTAATCTAAAAAATTTCCAGTATTTATGAATTACATATTTTTAAATGTATTGCTTCAGTAAATATATCCCAAACTAAAAAAAATTTAATATGCATTCTTTCTTCAAATTCTTTGTTCTGGGATTGATTAACATTTGTGAGATGTCCAGACTGTATTCTCTCATAATGTAGCTCAACAGTTGTAAACTGCTGGTTTATGCCACAATTCTACACAGTTTTTGATTTTATCTGTGAAATGCTTGTACCATTTTATACTACATTTTTTTCTCATATACAGAAATTAAGTGTAAAAACCCCTTTTTGCGTGGGATTTCTTTAGTGTAAGTGGTAGAGACAGTGATTACATCCAATTTTGGACCCAAATTTTTATTTACATGTAAATACGGGATACAGCACAAAAATACGAAAAGAAACACTAAAGTATCACAACATCGTTCGCCTTGTCAGGCTCAGGCCGACTTCTTTTTCCACCCTCGCTCTCCTATCCTATCCTCCTCCCAGTTAGACAAGCGAGGCTGTTATCAGAGGTGAGCAGGGTTGCCAGATTTGGCGGGCCTTACACGGCCTACCTGAGCATGAAATTAGCCCACAGAGGCTGATTTTATTACATTAACAATATATGTATTCAAAAACATTAAAAGATGACTTACAAAGTCAAATACAAATAAATTCAAAAAGATAAAAACAAATACAAATATACACTGATATACAAATATCAAATATCAGAATAGATCAATATACAAATATCAAACATCAGTATAGATCAATATACAAATATCAAAAATTCAGACATAAATTAGGTAGCACAAGCGATGTATCATTCCAATCGTGATAGAGCGTTGGCACTTTGTTGTTCCACGCCTGGTTTAGATGTAATGGAGTGATTCCACCTTTGTAACGCTAGAGCCCAACAGGTTAACTTCGGACTTTTAGGAGTGGTTTGGTTCAGATGTTTGAGGGGATTATGATCAGATATGATCTCCACCTTCACTCCATAAATCCACTTATCAAATTTATTTAATCCATATAACACTGCCCAAGCCTCTTTCTCACTGCTTGCCCAGTTCTTTTGTGTGGAATTGAATTTTTGGCTGGCAAAAGCTATCGGTCTGTAACACCCGTCCATGTCTCCTGAGTTAGCTTACACCATAAAGAGACGCGTCACAGAGTACTTGGAATGGCAAATTCGCATTAGGTATAGCAAAATTAGTTATCTCACAGAGTAATTCTTTTAGTTTGTCAAAAGAATATGGCTCTTTTTCCTCCAAACTACCTTGTTTGGTTTATTTTGTTTTTTAGTCAATTCCGTGAGTAGACTAGATATTTCTGCAAAATTCGTTATGTATGCTCGGTAGAAACCCATTTATCCTAACACAGATCTGACCTCTTTCTTACTGGTAGGCCTAGCTAACTTCTGTATTGCTAAAACTTTGTCTGTATGGAGACTATGTTTACCTGCACCTAAACTTGCCCTAAATATTTTATTCTGTCGGTGGAGAAAGTACATTTATCTAACCACACAGAGAAACCTAGCTTATCTAATTCAGTCATAATTAGTTTTCAATGAACTAAATGTTCCTCAAAAGAATTAGAGAAAGTAACTACATCATTTGTGTATGCCTGCACATACTCTGAATGAGAGTTTAAGACAAGTTTCATTTATCGTTGAAAAGTGCCAGATGCACCGACCAGAACAAAAGGCCTAGTCATCCACTGGTATACAGCACCATGAATAGCAAACGCCGTCAACCATTTACTTTTCTCAACCATTTTCATTTGCCCATGCCCCTTTAAAAGATCTAAGCTCGTTAACCAATTGTCTGACCCTGCAATAAATATTAGCTCTTGCATATCTTTCATGAAAAAAACCGGGACTTAGGTGACGGCATTTAAATCTCTAAAATCTATGCACATTCTTACTAAAGAATCCTTCTTAGCCAAACAAACAATCGGATGAGCGACTTTGGATTCCCATGATTCTATCAAACCTAACTCAAGTAATTCTTGAACTTGACGTTCAACTTCCTTTCTATATACAATGAAAACACTATAACAACTAGGTTTTTCCTGCACTACATTCGGCAATAATTCAATTTTATGGGTACCAACAACAACTGGCTGTACAGGTTTAGTAAAAATGCGTTTAAACTTTCAGATTAAGTTTTTAATTGAGAATTATGTAGATGTTTAATTTCAAAATTATTGAGTTTCAACTCTTCGAATTCTTTTTCTTTTTCAAAATTGACATTTTCAGAGTTAGAACTAGCTATGTAGTATTTTAACTTATTTTGGTGAATGTGCTTGGTAAAACCATTCGGCAGTTAAACAAAAAATGAATTAGTATTATGTTACTCAACGATGGTTGCAGGACTTTGCCATCTAGTAAATAATTTATTAGTCGAATCTGGTATTAACACTATCACCTGATCTCCAACTTTGAACACTCTGTTAGACGATTTTAAATTGTGGTAATAGGCTGCTTTTTCCTGTTGTTCTGCTGAAACCAACTTAGCTTGCTTTGCAGCCTTAGTAAGAATAGATTTCAGTTTTGGAAATAGAAGTACTATTTAATTGAACATTATTATGTTTCTCAGTCCAAGTAGATTTTAGGATTGACTACTATACAGTAATTGAAATGGAGACACTTTTGTGGTTGAATGGGGTATTTCCCTATACGCCCATAGCACATAAGAAATTTGTAAGTGCCATTCTCTACCTTCCTCCCTAACTACATCATGTAGCATGTTTTTCAAGGTTCTATTAAATCTTTCCACCAACCCATTTGGTTGTGGATATACTGGGGTAGAGAATCTTGGACTGCACCCTATACGTTTTTCGAACTCTTTTGTCAGTTCGGCTACGTGTATCAGACGCGACAACATTCGGAATACCTGTCCTTGAAAATATACTTAACAAAGCTTCGTATGTCGCCTTTGCACTAAGACTAATCAAAGATATGGCTTCGCCCCACCTAATATGCTGATCAGCCAGGCACAATGTGTATTTACGTCCTTTCGCACTTGGAGGATCAATCGGACCTATCAGGTTTATATTCACTACCTGAAATGGTAATTCAGGCCTAGCGACAGGCGTAATCGGCGTTCTGTCACTAATTTTAACAGTTAGAGGAAGTTGATACTCTTTACAAGAATCGCAAAAAATTTTGGCATCAGTTCTCATGCATTCCCAGAAAAATGAGTACTTGATCCGTTCTAGAGTGTTTTTAGGGCTCACACGACAATCAAACACTGAGGTATGGACAAGTTTCCACACCTCATTTCGTCTAATCTTTGGGATTACTAATTGCCGAATACTCTCCCCGAGTATTTTGTCTCTGTGAAACAGTTAACCGTCTGCCTCATAATAGTTACCTTTGCCTTCTTAAGCATGCTTCCAAACCATGGCTAATTCGGCGCACCGCTCCTGATCAGAGTGAAAAGTATCAACTCACATGCTCCCCTTACCTATCTCAGTGATTATTTTCTCTTCCTTAGTATCAACAGTTCCCATTTCATTCCCATATGAAGTAATTTCAGTTTGAGCTTCCTCAAAAGTAATATTATCCTGTGCTTTCTTCTGCAGATTTCCCAACGAAACATCAGTTTCATCACCCTCAGGTCCTGAGAGTTTTGAGCCAGTGAATTTCCTTCACTCCGGACCCTCCCAACACGTTTAGAACATCCGATGGAAGTAATACATCCTCCATCAAAAATCTGTCAAAGCACATAAAACTTGCTAATGCACCATGTTAGCCCGGCCATCTGTAGCAAGACTCAACGGAATGTACACTAAAATGACTTTTAATTGCTGGACCAAAAACACGCTTCAAGTATGTTATAGAAGCACCTATGACTGACATTTCTGGAATTCTGACAACTGTAATTTCCGTATCAGAATCCTCTAATTCATGAGCTAGTTTACAGCTCAATGTTTAATAATCTTATTTCAATCCAAACCATAAAGCAAATTGCCAGCACCAACGAAATTTGTTTCATTGTCACAATATATAGTTGAGCATCTTCCGCGTCTTGCGACAAATCTGCGAAAAGCCATTAAAAATGATTCAGTAGATAGACTAGTGATGAGTTCTAGATGCACAGCTCTGTAAACAGCGCAGGTGAAGAGTAGCACCCAGGCTTTCTGATTTTCTCTGAGGAATAACGGTCCAGCCGCATCTACTCCTGTGATTTGGAAAACGGCAGCATCTCGAACACGATTTTCAGGCAATGGACCGGAATCAACTTCTAGCCTCTTTGAAGAGAATCTCTTGCAAGTTAGACACTAGGATAGAACTTTACGGATGGTTTTTTTCCCATTCAAAATCCAAAATTTTTCCCTTAAGATATTTTGCAAAATATGAAGACCACAATGTGAATTCTTATGGTAACACTCTATGAGCCTAAAGACGATTTCATGGTTTGAAGGAAGCAGCATTGGTTTTCGGAAGTCTTCTTTATCTCTTCTATTAATAAGTTGTGTCTTTACACGTAAAACTTTATTTTCATCCACAAAAACAGCCAAACTTTTTAATTTTTTGTCATCTCCTTCGAAAGATTCTTGTTGAATCATCAACACCAATTTCAACTCTGCTCTTTCAAATTCGGAAGAAGTGAGCTCTCCTTGCGTTCTTTTTTTCTTTTGCGAAGAGGCAATTATTTTTAAATCGATACATCCACCCTATTAAACGTACTATTCGGTGATAATTAGAGAAGAATGAAAAGATAATAGTTTTCTGGATCGCACTTTCAGCACTAACCGAGGATTTTGTAGATTTTAGGTTTCATTTTCTTTCTCAAGCTCACTAAGGTCTTCATATAAAATATCTTCATGAGACCAAAAATCGAGGGACTTAAGTAAAAACTGTGGCCCCTCCCACCATCTGGCTGACATAAGTTGTTTTGCTGTACAGCCTCTAGATGGCAAGTCTGCAGGATTCAAATCACCAGCTACATGGTTCCATGCTAAAGGAGAAGTTAATTTTCTTATCTCCCGTACTCTATTTCGAACAAATACTGACCAATTTATATATCCAGGCTAGAACAGTAGTCGAATCGCTCCAATAGTAGCATTTTACTTTTTTCCAATTCAATGCTTCAACAACTGAATTTGTTAATCTTGCTCCTATCAAGGCAGCTAATAGTTCCATACGTGGTATTGTACCACCTCTTAACAGAGCTATCCTTGATCTAGCAGCAAGAAAAGACAGCTTTACAGTCTCATCTTCTAATCTCAGAAATACCACTGCAGCATAAGCATGTTTGCTTGCATCGCAAAAAGTATGAATTGTGCAGTGCTTTAAATTTTCTGCTGTTAGATTTATCCACCTGGTAATATTAATTTCTTCGAGAATCTTTAGGTCTTGAAACCATTGCAAGAATTCCTTACGCAGATTGCCTGTAATTTCCGCATCCCATCCTATGGACATTTTCCAGGTCTTTTGTAACATTAACTTCGGGAAAAGCACAACTGGGGCGGTAAATCCAATTGGATAAAAAAAACTTTATGCGCTGCTGACAGCATAATTCTCTTCGTTACCTTATCAAGTCTTAAATTATCCATCCAGCTCATACTGACACTTAGAGAATCCAATTTGCGATTCCATTTTATACCTAGCACAGGCGTTTCCCAATCATGCTCAGCTTTGCTGCTTGTACTTTCCTAATCTCTTAGTTCAAAACCACCTAATGACATCAAATAAGTATATTTCGAAATAAAGTTGTTTAGATCATCGTGACTATCCAAACTAGCTACAACATTATCAACATAGAAACTTTGTTTCAATATCTTCTTAAATTCAGGGTCAAAAGCTTTACAAGCTTTAATGTGATATTTTATAACTGAAGCAAGTAGAAAAGGACTACTTTTAACTCCAAAAACAACTCTTGTGTGACAAAATACTTTTAATTTCTTTTCTTCTAAGTTTTGCCACCAAAGAAAACGTAAGTAATCTCTGTCTTCTTTGGAAACACTTATTTGCAAAAAAGCCCTTTTAGTATCTGCAGTTATGCCAAATTTCTTCTCCCTGAATCAGGCTAAAATATCAGGAATCAGTTCAATAAGATTTGGCCCACAATGTAAGCATTGGTTTAAAAAAGAATGACCTTGAAACTTGGCTGATGCATCAAACACTGGTCTAACAGGAGTTGTATTGCTACTCTTTTTAATTACAGGTCGATGAGGTAAATAATTACCAAACGAAGAAATTTCACATGAAGGAACTTCTTTAATGATTCCTTCATCAAGCCATTCCTGAAATACCTTTTCATATTTATCATACAAGTTGCGAGTCAAAAGTTTTTCAGTGGTCACTTCAAGCCTTTTCTTGGCGAGATTGAAATTATCCGGTTATAGAGAACTATCATCAGCCCATGGCAAACAAACTTCATAATGATTTTCTTGATTTAATTTCACCGTTTCATTAAAATGCTCTTTAGCCTTTGTATCTATTTCATGCTTAGATATTTTCTCCATCGGATCTCTGATTCCAATTACATCTAGTTGCCATAGATCAGAAATTTCAGCTTCCTTTACAAACAATGCTACAGTCATAGCTAAGTTAACTCTTTCAGAATTTACTTGTGGAACTTTCCCCATTAATGTCCATCCAAGTTGGGTTTCGATTGCAACTTAGCCTGTAGTCAATTGCTTTCTTTTGTCTGTTAGAACCTTACCCATAATGTCTGCGCCTATGAGGACTTGTATAGACTCACAAGAGACGTTTGCGTCAGTTAAGACAACACCCAAATGTTTCAACTCTTCCAACCAAGGGCCTTCACTCATAGGTAGTACATTTTGACAAATAAAAGCTTGATCTAAAACTTCAAAATCACAGGTGTAGTTCCCTTTTAGTTGCTTTAATCTTATTTTATAGCAGTTATGTTTATATTCCTTAGTAAAAACACCACCAAACAATGAATGTTTTATTATCTCTTGGCGACTAATGGGATATTTCATTTCTTCTGCAATACTCTGTAGTATGTACGACTTTTGTGAACCGGTACCGCACAACACACGAACTGTTTTCTCTTTATCACCAGAGAGAATCTTGGCTTTGAAAGTTTGAAGAAACACATTTGGATTTGGGTTTACATTTGACAAGTTCACATCGTTCCCTGAAGAACTCTCTTCCTCTCCTTTCTTCTGATTTGTATTCTTGAGGGTTTCAAGTTGATCACACATCAAAATTACATGTCTTTTACTACAAATAGGGCATTTTAAAAACTTTTGACATTTTCTAACTGCATATCCTGGAAGAAGGCATGCGAAGCAGCAGTTCTTGTCCCTTACCATCTTCTGTTTTTCTTCTAGAGATAGTTTTTGAGCATTAAAACAATCAGAACTGACATGCTTGCCGAAACAAAATATACATTTTTGCTTCTTAATTCAGGTGCTTGGATGATGCAAGTAACATCGCTGCAGTTGGAATTTTGCCTCTTTGCATTTTCTGAATATATTTCTCTTTACTTGGAATCTTAACTTCTCCTTTTGTAACACCAAAACCGGACATTGCCAGGGATATTCTTTCCTGTCCCTCTACTTCTCCTTTGAGAAATAGCATCAAATTCTCCAACCTTTTCTTTGCATCGTTTGCAGAATTAGGCTCTTAGAAATTCCTCGTCAGAACACGATTTAACCATAGGATAGAGAATCGATGCACATTTATCTGTTGTAAATCCCAGCGCAAATAAGACTATTTTATCATAAAGAAATGTTGGCGATAATTTTTGATTAGATTGTACCGAAATGATTAGCTTCAACATCTCCCTTACATAGACTTCCACCAAAAGGTCTTCTCTCCCAAAACGAGTCTTTAAACTGTTAACAGCCTTGGCGTAATTTTCGCCTGTTGGTGGAAAACTTTCACAACTTCCCTTGCTCTTGAACCAACGACAGTGGCTTGCACCAAATACTGAAATTTGTTTTCAGGAGCAATAGCTTTATCTTTATCAATATGCTCAAACTGACTCCAAAAGAGTAACCAGTCTTTTAAACCATCGCCAAACTGTCGGAATTGAAGTTTAGGAAGAGTGATCTTTTTCTTTACATTACTAGTTTCGGAAATTTGTTGATAAATAACTTTGATTTTGTGCTTGCAATCTCGCCAATTCTAATTCACTATTAATTTTCAATTTTTCTAACTCAATTTCTTGTTGTTGATTCAGCTTGAACTTTTCTAATTCTATATCTTGCTCTTTTTCTTGTTTCAATTTTTCAAGCTCTTTTTCTTGTTGTAACTTTCTCTCTGTCACAGAAAACTCTAAAAGTCCTCCAACAAAATCTGGATCACTTTTGTACTCATTACTATTTAAAATTATTGATTTCAGATCGCAGAACTTTGCCGTTGCCAGCACTTCACCAATTTCTTTAGCCACATAAACTAAATCTTCTTTTTTGCGGAACTTTACTCGCCAAATGTTAGGGCAAACCAAGATTTCGCCGAAATCTTTCTCAAATTTTAATCAAAGTTCACTTTATAAAAAGTATTAAATTCCTTTACCTGTTTATATTAAAATATTCAGCAACATACTTCTGAGTCACAGACTTGTTATGGGCTTCGTGTTATGTAAAAGGTTATTACTAAGACAATTTCAAGAACATAACATTTCCGTCATTTTTATAGGATTTATTTGACAACTGCAGACTCCAAATTTTAACAACCACACAAGCGATGCCAGATTTAAATCTGAGCTCCAAACCTTTTTAACAAGCAGTTAAGTGATCGAACAGTTAAGATATTATAACCTTGCGTTAACCGAAAATATATTTACATTTTATACAAAAACCATTTTATGAAAGAATATTTTGCTGTAAAAATTAATAATTATTATTTCAGTAAATATTATAAGTAATTTACAATTTTCTAATTATTATATTAATATTATTAAAATTGCTAGATCATTAAATATTAGTTGACTAGTGAAGCCATCTAGTGACAGGAAAATTAACATGCCGTTACAGACTCAACAAAAAGTAGTTTAAAATAGTAAAATAATTCCTTTCAACATATTAGAAAAAAGAACATTTATTATCCAACATCAAAAACGGAAGTGTTTACATTAAGAACAACTTTTTTCTTTTTATAGAAGATGCCAGATTCACAAGTATTAAAACAAAATTATTAATTCAGCAATGTTTTCTTTTACCAGTGCTGTCTTTTATGTGAACCCAAAAATAATTATTTAATTCCCCTTCTTCTATATTAACTAACAAATAAGATACTTTATCCCCTAATAAACAGAGCTACACTTTTGGTTTAAATTCATCACTAGCATTTTCATTTACAAATGCCTTTTCTAAACTTGAAAAGAATCCATACCTTTGACGTACTCGGGATTTTAATTGTTAAAAGCCTAACCATTCTGACTATTTAATATAATGATTTTACACGCATGGCTTCATCACTATTTTGAACCACAGTCTTATTGCTTGTGGATAACTCTATTTCTAGAGGAAGTTTTTCGAATGCAAGTTTTTTCCTTTCTTGTATTTCCTTTTCTTTGTCTAGATTCTGTTCTTGTGCTAACCTTTCAGCAACGATAACCTCTAAATATTTCTTAGCTTCTCTCTCTTTATAATGTTTAATATTTAAATTAATTCTTTCAAGGCTACTTTAGACATGGTTTTGTCTGATGATTCGCCAAAATCTTGTGCTAGGCAGATTAAGTCCACCTTTTTATATTTATTTAAGAAAGACATCTTCCAAGCTAAACTTAGTGTCAAATCGCCTTACGATAATTCAAATATAAAGTATATACAATACTTGAAAGACAAAACATGATTGCAAAGAAAAATAATAATAACAATATGCTTAATTTATATATCTAAGCTTAAAGGGGGGATCTAAATTATGTATAACCGTTTTTTTTTTCTTTAACAAAAAAGATAAAAGGCTCAAAAATTTTATTTTTAATACCAACAGAAGTACATTATACCTTAAAAGAAAGATTTATTACGTCCAACCACAATATAGTTTTCAATGATACATCCAAAAATAAGTTATTGCATTCTTAATCTCATAAAGAACAAGTAAAAAAATTAAGCCTTTAAGGGTAACACCGGAAATGAAATATATTGGGTTGTTCGGAAAGTAATTTCGTTTTTTCACGACACAGGGTTTAATTGTATTTTTTGTCCCAATTTCACACTTAAGCCGCATAATCATTATATGCTTTGAGAGGTGATATAGCAAGGCTTGTTTGTGAAAAAGTTCAATTGATTTTACGCAGTAGTTTTTGGTAGATGCCCTTTTAAATAGGGAAAGCAATAAGCAGCAATTTCGTCATATTTCACTTTTTTCCTGTAGGAAAGGTAAAAATGTGTATGGAGAAGATGCGTTGACAATACGACAGTGTCAGAACTGGTTTACAAAATTTCGATCCGGCAATTTTGATGTCGAAGATGCACCACGTTCCGGATGGCCGGTTGAAGCTGATAAAGACACGATAAAGGTAATAGTTGATGCAAACCGGCGAACAACAACACGTGAGATCGGTGAGAGTTTAAATTTATTGAATTCAACTATTTATGACCACCTGAAAGGCCTGGGTTTAACCTCGAAGCTCGATATTTGAGTTCTCCATGTCCTCACGGAGAGAAATTTGTGTTGTCGCATTGAAGTCTGTGATTCGCTCCTCAAATGTCACAAAAATGATCCACTCCACCATATTATCCAGATCTGGTTCCTTCAGATTATTATTTGTTCCGGTCAATGCAAAATTTTTTGGACGGTAAAACCTTAGTCTCAAATGAAGACGTCAAAAATCACCTTGGATTAGTTTTTTGCCAGCAAATACCAAAAATTTTATGAGCGTGGAATCATGCCTCTACCAGAAAGATGGCAAAAGGTTTTGGATCAGAATGGGCGATATATAATTTAATAAAATAAATATTCATTATACGAGGATCGTCTTTCATTTTCACCAAAAAAAACGAAATTACTTTCCGAACAACCCAATAAATACGCTAATGCATTCAAAATTACCACTTGATAACATTTACAATTAGCAATCAATATGACAATGAAAGGATCAACAGAAAAAGCATATGCAGCCATTAATCACCAAAAGAAAAAGAAAAAAAAATGTATCGGCGCTAGGTCAAGACAGATTGGACCCAGATGTTGTCTGACTTTACATTCGTTTTCATTAAAATAACCGGCATATTATTTAAATATAAAATTTTGATACATCCAAGGTATAAAATAAAAATATAGTTTTCAATATAAGGAAGTTTAATTTTAGCATTAACAAATCACTATAATAGAGATAAAAAAATAATATTTTGAAACCAATCTAAAATGAAACAGTAACAGATAAAAGAGTATTTCAATACACATCTTTTCTTCTTCAACATCTAAAATATCCAATTATTTCAATTGAAGATGTGAGAATATTTTAACTTCACCATTAAGAATATGAATTGTATAAAAGTTTGCAGTGCTTACGGTTTGTTACTGCAAGTAGTTGTAATATTAATTAACTTAATTGAATGTTTCCATTCACATATTAAAATCGGTGTGATGATCAAGATGATGAACCACCATTCCAGTTACACGCAGAAAGTAATCGAAAATTTGGGAGAAACTTGGAATCCGGCAGAAAATAAAGATACTGGTTAACATAAGAACTTTCGATTCCAAATAGTGAGGGTTTTTTCTCTCTCTTTGGTGTCGGATTCTGGTCGTAATCTCTATTAAATCTCGAAGAAACGAGCTCTGAAAATCAAGAATTCTATTCTGGTGACTACTGGTTACGATGACCATTCTGCTATGACCAACCGGTTCCATGATTTGTCTCTGCTTACAACCCATATCGCTGCCAACAGTGTCAAAACCCCGTTTTGAGTGGGATTTCTTAAGTATAAGCGGTAGAAGCAGTGATCACATCCAATTTTAGTCCCACATTTTTATTTATATGTAAATACGGGACACTGCACAAAAATTTATTAAAAAAACGAGAAGATACACTAAAATATCACAGCATCGTTCGCCTTATTAGCATCAGAACGACTTCTCTTTTCGCCCTTTCTCTGCTCTCCTCCCTCCGCGTTAGGCAAGCGGAGTTGCTATCAGAGGTGAGCAGGATTGTCAAAGTTGGTTGGCTTTACTGTAAGTATTCTAATTATTGAAAAATTCGTACTCAAATTTTAGTGAACCAAAATTTCTGATCTCCTGTTGTCTGAAGAAAACATTTTGGAAAGATGTCAGTTTCTCTGTGAACATAGTGACTAAGAAAATGATTTAGAAGGGTGAAATTTTGTGTATGACCTCAATGATAAATTTGTAGATTTCTATTAAGTTTTAAATCCATTCTGAGGAAGTCTGGCTATCTTAGTACAGGTGAACATGATAAAATCACAGGTTAGGCATCCAAATTATACATACATATCAAATTTTATGTAAAATTAGTCCAAAGTTGATCGGCTGATGGTCTATATTTTTTACTGGATGTAAATACGATAATTCAAATGTAACAAATCAGATAAATGAAATGAATTTCACAGTTTTTGAATTTAAATTGTAGAGTT
Source organism: Argiope argentata (assembly GCA_026289955.1). NCBI lineage: Eukaryota > Metazoa > Arthropoda > Arachnida > Araneae > Araneidae > Argiope > Argiope argentata. Next base: position 167,046 of record JAOUZG010001254.1, read on the forward strand.
TTATCAAATTTTGAATCAAATCTGTAAAAGGTTTGACCATCTGTCGGTATGTATTTTTACAAACACATAATTGTGATAACTCAAAAATGCAATGGAATTCAATAAATGTAATTTCTTAAGTTAACTTTTAATTACAATCGTTGTTTTATATCAAATTTTGGTTTCAAACGGTCGGAAAAAAGAATCCGAAGTACAAATTCGAATTTCTTTTAATTGTGTATCAACTGCCTGTCTGCAATTATCACCAAAACAAACTGCAAGTTAGATTCAATAAAAACGCTATATTCACGCCAAAAGTCGATCATTCATAATTACTAATATTATTGAATTTCTTTATGTTCTATGAGTTCATTTTTTCCCCTTTCCTTTAGGGTCGATTTGATATATTTTATTGAATATGAACTTGCCAAATTCCGTGAATGGTTAGATGAGCGAGATTCTGCACAAGACGAGAAGCTTAAGCTGAAAAATTTGTTCTGCCTGAGAAAAGTGGTGGCCATTTTGAAGTACCTCCAAATTCCAAATTCCCGATCAAGCATCTTTTCAATGCGACTGAACCGTGTTTCTCCAGCAACTGATACATGTAACTGAAATTGATATGATTGTCATGAAAGTTTAAAGAAAAATTTGCTTTTTATGCTATCTTTGGTCATGAATTTATATTATTGTTTTTTCTCCTGAGAACTACTGTTACAGAGTGTATAGAGATATATATTTATATTTAAATTTAATATTGTTTTTGTAGCATAACTCCTTTCTGTGCAATAATCTAAAATATTGTACTGGGCTGACATCTACTTCTATGTCTATTTTGACTGTGTAAATGAAAATTGTTCTAAATGAACAAGTTCCCACACGCTTTATCATAATATATTGTCCCATGAAGGTTTTTAATAAGTCTTGACTGAAAAAATGAAACAGGGTTGCCATGGTACCGAACCTGGAAAATCGGAAAATACAAGGAAGTCGAAACTCCTCTAAGAAAACCGAGAAATTTGAAAAATTCCGTAAATGCCACGAAAAAAAAAGAAAACGATAAGTTTTTCAGTTCTTTTTTCTTTCCATCTAAGAAAACTGTCGATCTGTGAACATTCCATTATCAAAGTTCGTAAACTTAATACCAAAATGGGAACAAGTGTAAAACGTGGAAATTCATTCCCCTTCTACTCGTTCCCACCATTTTTGTATAGATCAGTCTAATTTCGATTTCAAAAACAGTTATTGTTTTCTTTGAACTTGAAAGAAGTAGGAGATTGAGATTTATATCTGAAGGAGTACACTTTACGTCCAGATCTTGTCACCAATTTTGGAGCAGCGAAACTTACTCTTTTGTCACCGGTGCCTTGCTTGGTCGAAGGACTTTCTAATTCTGTGGTATGGGATATAGCTACTAAATCCTTTTTAACAATTGTTGGAGTTTTCGGAATCAAATCAGGTTCAGTAGAATTTTCAGAAAAATAGGGCTTTATTCTTTCCACAGAAACGTTGACTTCTTTCTGATGTATTTTTAAAGTGAAAACTTTGTCTGCTTTTCTTTCAACTTTATATGGTCCGTGATACGACGAGAACTGCCAGTACGGACAAATACATGTGAGCAAGTTTTTAAGTCCTTGAAAGCAAATGTGTTTGGGCTTGAAGGATTACGAGAGGGAACAGGTTTTAAGTTTTCTATGGTTCTTTATAAATTCTGAACAGATTGTGGTTGGAAGTTTGAATTCTGAAGAAAATCGCATGGTAGTTTTATATTTTCACCATACAGAAGCTCAGCTGAGGTGGTTTTACAATCATCACGCCACGCCGTGCGTAAACCAAGAAAAATAACTGGAAGTGATTTTGTCCAATTTTTGTTTTCATGGCACATCATACCTGTTTTCAACGTACAGTACCAGCGTTCGATACAACCATTAGCTTGTGGGTGATATGCTGTTGTTCAATTTCTTTTAAAACCAAAAAATTTTGAAAGTTCTTCGAACAGTTGAGACTCAAATTGATTACCTTGGTCTGTTGTAATTGCAGCATTTCGAAACTGGGATTCCAATTGAAGAAACCATATCTTTGGGTTCAGTTTCCAAAACACTGGACTATAATGTTGACTCGAGGAATCGAGGTTTCAGCGACATTTTCGTTTTCACCATTATCAACCATTTTCGATGCCTGTGTATCAGGTCCAGGTCACCAGTGTGTAGTGTTCAAAGATACATAAGCATTTAATATTTATAGTTAATTTACATTTAAAACATTTATATAAAACTATCGGAGATAACGGAAATAACGCTTAAAGGTATATCCAATCTTTCGAACACCAATCAATATCCAAGGTAGAGTTGAGTTGTCACACAACTTCCAAGTTCAATAATAAAATGTTTTTGCTACTCGTTGCACCACACTGCTATCTCCTGTTTTAAGATGAATAGATTTGAGAAAAAATATATCAATAATTACAAAAGTTTGCACATATACAAGAACAATTCAAAGTTCCGATCAGTTAACAGTTACAAAATTATTCCGCTGATGTGATTTAGTCCATGTTCGAGATTCCAAAGTTCCAGTGAAAAGAAGTACAATAAGACGGAGAGTTTCCACAACACATAACGATGATAAAGGAAAGAGACTCAAAAATGCCTCAAAATTCATAGATACTGAAGTGCTTCAGGGTTTGAAGAGAAACTGCAGATTAGTTTTGTTTGCTGTTATTTTACCCACAACATTTTTGAAGGGGAAATATCTGTATAACTGTAGAAAAGCTTATGTGTTCGTCATTAATACTATTGCAATCATGACTAAGGGAATCATTTTGGATACTAAAACAATTCAACAGTTCTGGTGTTATAATTGTTTGCTCATTAGTCTGGCCAAAACACATCTTCCCTTCGATTTTTGGACCAGAAGTATAGTGCTTCAATGCTAGGGATGTTTCCTAAGGAGATGAATTATTTACGATTTCTATAACTATTGATTGCGATAATTACTGATGCGATGCTTTTTTGAGGCTTGAAATTATATCTTCAGAAGATATCTATTCAATCCTAAGTGTATTTTCTGTAACTTCTTTGGACAAGCAAACTGCAAGCTCGTTCCAGATTTTATTCAAGTGACCAGGTAACCACAGGAAAGATATTTTTTTGGTTTAATTTGGCTGAAGCTTCAACTTTGAAGGTTATACGTTGAATATTGTTTGGTGACTTGTTGGAGATATATTTCAACGATGCGAGTGCAGAGTAGCTATCTGTAAGAATCAGACAATCTATTCCAGGAACAATGAAAACATTCAGTGCTCCAGCAATGAATCAACTTTCTGCTGTAAATATGGAATTTTATGCTGTAAAAATGTCTGGATAGGATTTTTTGACAGGGAAGTAATATTTTGATTTTGATATTTAGTAAGTTATATCGCAATTAAGGAAGAGGTTATAAAAATTAATTTAAAAAATTAAATTATAAAACTACAGTGATGCATTTTCAGACTTAAATTCCTGAAATTTAAGTAATTTAATTTTAATGATAAAGTTACAAAAATGTTTGAATAACTTTTGATAAGCCAATCATTGCTTTTGTTATTCTGCATTTTTTATACATTATTGCTTATACAAATTGTGCTGCTCTACCCAAGGTTATTGAGAAACAAGTTTCTTCCTTCTGAAGGATTTGAAATACATTTTATTATTTTAAATAAAGAAAAATTTAGGGCAGTTTAGGTTCTAAATTTGCCTTCGTACTTCACTGAATTAATTACATACTTCACTGAATTGGTTATTTACGAAATATTTTATTTCGTGATTTCATTGATTAATCATTTTAGCATTATTTTGTTTAATAAGAAAAAAGATGGTTATGCTTGGATTTTGTTTATTTCCTGAATACTATGCCTATATAACAAGAACGAGTTCATTATTAAACTCTTCCAACAGAAATCCATTCTAACTCTTATCGAATTTCATCATAGTAAGTAGTTATGAGGACATCCAGTGGCCCCATCTATTTTTCACCTCATGTTTGAGAAAATGTATTGTTACAGGCGGACGAGATCCACGAAAACTCGCCAAAGATGGCGACGTTTGGCGAGGAGCTACGAGTGAGTGAGTGAGTTAGTTGAGAGTTAGTTTTTCTCTCTCTCTGAAGAGAAGCAATTCGCTGGACTAACGGATTTTCACTTGTTATTAGTGAGCTATGTTTGGGTTTGCTGTTAACGCTGTGTTATTGAGCTTGCTGTGATTTACTGTTTGCTGTGCTACACGATAGCTGTTTTGCAGACTGTGTTTATTGTGCGTAAGGCTTGCATTTACGCTGTAAGTGACTGATTACTGCTGAAATGTGTTTTCTGAAGTTTTACTTTATCAAGTCATCCTGTAATAAATAGCTATAAATAAATTTGTTTGTGCTGTCCTCAAATAAAGTCCATTCAATCCGAACCCTCTACGCTGAAAACGTAACAGTATTTATTTAACTGCATATATTGACATCTTGAAAGAGGGAAGGGGAGTCAAGTGTGCTTATGTAGAAGTCAGGGAAGCCAACAAAAATTCACATCGCGGCAGAGCAAATGTTTATTCCATGAATATTTAATTTTCCACTTTACAAACCCAGATTCAATGAATTTTAAAGTGTAAACCTTAAAGTTAATTAGATTACATTTTGTCATCTCATTATGAATCTCCTAGACATTTGGTGATCTAAATTATTCATTTTGAAAAAAAATGTACTTGTCTTAATTAGATAGTAATTAGTTACTTTCATGACCTACAAGCTGCAGGTATTTTCAGCGAAATGCCAAATAAAAGATCTGAAAATATGCATGCTGAAACAGATTACCAATTCAGATAAAAAGAACAAATAAACGGAAGTCTGCTGTTGTGAATTTAAAATAAAAAGATTTTTGCATGATGCTATTGATTTTAGCTTGTGCAAAAATTTAAGATCTTAAAGAAAACTTGATATTGAGAAAATAAAAATGGGATTTTAAGTTCAGGTTTTTTTTTTATTTATTTATTTAACAAATGTAATGGTGTGTCTTGAATTATTGAGCATTTGAAATTAAGAATTATGCTAAAGTTTACTATAAAGTTCCTGAAATTCATGTGAAAACGATTGAAATTCTGGGTTTAAAAATGATTTTGTAATAAAACACAACAGTTTAAAAATTTTATAAAATTAATAAAAGATGTTTATTTTTGAAATGCTTTTAAAGTTTTTAAAATTATTTAATTCTGAATTCCAAAATAGTCAGATTAGGTTTGAAAACTGATTTATGATCACAACTTTTTTTCTTTATTTGATTGAAAGACTGCATGATATTCATTATAATCCGATTTAGTTTGAACAAATAATGACACTTTTTCTTTTATACTACTTTGCTAAATATCGAAACTCCTCAAATGCAGTTCCAATTTCACTTGACCTTAAATTAAGATTATTTTTATTTATTGACTTATGCTTCATAATTATAACTCGTTATTGAATTTTTTATAGGCATGCAACTCATTGAAGATGTCCTAACTGATGTGGAGAAACAGTATTGGCAATCAGTGAACTCAAGCCTTCGCTGTTTTTAAACAATATGCAATGACACAAAAAATTTTTGAGCTATGTGAAGTTTTAAAGTTATACAAATTATAATGTGAAAGATGTATCATATCTTAATAGACAAAATATTCATTCAAAATGTGTAACCATATTTACTCATTATATATTATGTGACTATATATTAAAATTATATTTTGTTTTGAAGTGGTTTATATATATTAAAGTTTTATTATTGTGAATTCTTCCACTATACGCTGGATGCAATACAATTATATCTTTTATATCAAGATTTTTAAGTCAAACTAGCTGTCCCGACAGACTTCGTACTGTCTAAAGTTATTGGGCCTTCGTAATCTAATGGGGGGGGGGGCGTGTTTCTCAGTAATTGCTTTATTTATTTAGTTTTACTTACAAAAATAAGTTTTCTATTTCGTACATTGAAAGACTTAAATAATAATGTGTATTTTCATTGTAATGCTTTATGGTACACGATATTCAATAGCAACGCATTGGTAGGAACTATAGTCAATTGAAACATCGTTGCTCAATGCCGCTCGTGAAACATTGAGAGTAGCTTGAACACGAAGCTTTGCATGTTATTCTAATATTCTAATCCTTTCAATTTCATTTCGTTCTTCAAGTGGCTGTGCAGTCCAATTAGATTGAAAATTAGCTTGGTTTGAAGCATTTCAATTTCTGTGATCCAAATTGCTACGCCTGCGTCTTTATGGATGGCATGGGTCTAAATGTAAACCCACTAAACAAATAAAGACACAATTGGTTTTCGAGAGAAGCGAGAGTTTAAAAACAGCTAAGAAAATGACGCGCACAGAGGAAATAATGATGACACACACACTTTTTTTTTTTGACATTCTTTTTTTCTCCCCTTCCTTTCTTTGCTTTCTGGACCTACCCCTTTTTTTTTTCTTCACTACTTTTCTTTCTAGAAACCCCCCTTTTTCCTTTATTTTTTTCCTTTATTTATTTTTGCTTCTTTGCCCAGACTTTATTTTGGGCAGGCATATATTAAATATCCATACAGACTAAACACTAAGAAAAAAAAAGAATCGTTTAATACATAAATCCTTTCAAGAATAAAATAAACACATAAAGAGCTCTTCATGCCGCATTTATATATAAAAAAATAATTTTTATCTTTAAGAGCAACAACAAGAAAACTTTATATCAGAACACAATCAATAGAAACATTAAAAAATGAAACATCATCCGATAAAAATGAACAAAATGATATTCACATCCATTTCGAAGAATGTTTTTAATCAGTATAATCAGCTGCATAAAAGCAATTATTTTCTTTCTTTTTTAAACTTCCCGTTATATATAAATGAAAACTAAATGACTTCGCAAATTTCTTTCTCAACAAACCAAAATTTATCACTTCCTACAATCTTACTCATTTGGTGTGGGGGGATGAAATGAAGATTTTTGGCGGGAAAGTAAGAAAAGTGTCGTTTTAACTATATTCCTTGCAGTTTTATCATTGTTTTTCTCTCCATAAGAATCATCCTCGTGTCTTAACGAAAATATTAAGCAAAAAATTGACCGAATCGGTCGAGCCGTTCTCTAGTTTTGCGCTTATCAACGCATTTCGCGATTCATTTTTATTAATATAGATGTTTCTTGTTTACTTCCTTCAATGAAAAGAAGTAAAGGAATTGTTGGCAAAAACAATTCAACTGCATTTCGATAGTTTAAATCACTTTTTAAAAAACTTTGAGGGTTGGGTCTTTAAGCTTATTTGTGAAAATAATAACCAAAAATGAATTAGACAAATAAAATTTGGTATGTAATCTTGACATCATAATTCTAGATTTTAAAAATTTTATGCATTCTAAAATTTAAAAAGTGCACTGAAGATAAATGAATGAATTCTTAACTATATTGCAGAGTTAAATACTAAACACATCAGTCTGTACGACTATACAAAAAAAATATTCATGTTAAAATGCTATTAACAGTTAACCGGGGGGTTTTTATGTGTGTGTGTGTAGTAAAATTATGTAAAAATCATTTCTTTCTCCCATCTTGTGGAGGACTTTCAGTAAATATTTCTTAATTAATTAAATATCCTTAAAAAATTTATACTTTTTTTAAATGTATAAATTTTTTATACATTTAAAAATGCATACATTTTTTATTTACATAAAAAATGCATACATTTTTTTATTTATATTTATTTATTTTTTCAGTTAAATTTTTTTTCTATCATCTGAGCATCTTGCTTTAAAATATATTAAGGAAGTTCTTATTAATTCTATCATAGGGAAAACTTTTTATTATAGTGAAATGATAAATGAACCGAGTATTATTTATTTTTAAAAATTAAAACAAAATAATCAGTAAAATTTTAAAGAAACAATACACAAAGATTAATAACTTAATAATTTTTTCAAACAAATTCAAAGTGCGTGTAAATATCCAAGAGATATATTTATAGTCATATTGGTATATGTTAGTACTATATTTTACAATTCTTAAATTTTGATTACAGTTGACATGTTAAAATAATTACTAGAAATTTTGATCAAACTTTAACATCTTTTTGAAACACTGCGTTATTACTATGAACAAAGATACTTACTTGAACCAATTAATAATAGTCTAATTAAAATTATGTTAAACTTCTTCTAAAAGTGTTCTTTCAGATAAACACTATTGTGTAAATAGAGGAAAGAAACAGGTGAAATAAGTGTTGAACTATGTGCAATATCATTCAATATTTTTAAGAATTCAGTTAACCATGTGGTCTTCTTGGGTGGAGCCTGCTGCCAATTATGTAAACTCCACATGGTCTCACTGTTAATGTTAGTATCTTTTTTTTTTCCAGCAGAAGTGAACTTGACTCATGCACTTGGGAAGTGTGATCTTGGCTCTCTCCCGAGAAATTTTATGTGTAGTTCTCTAGGCATATTGCACTATGCCGTAATCATGTGTCTTTTGTTGTTGATGTTGCCAATAAACCACTTAAAAGACAACCGGTGTCTTCAAATCATTCCACCCAGGAAACAATCTTTATATCAAATAAACTATTGTTCAATCAAGATAAGCAATAATTTTGTCACAGTATGCCCAATTCATATTATATAATGTTTTTGGAGAAATTCCAGATAACATACCATTATTGAAAAACTAAGTTTTTGTTCCTCATTTATATCAGTTCTAATAACCGAATCCAGGTTCTCTTTTCGTTCTGGACTCTGACAGTATATAGTGTATGTCCAGTTGCAGAAACATAACTTAAAGTGGTCGTGTACACCAAAATATGTTATTAAGATTGATATATTATAAACATAGAATCCTTTTCAGGAACCTCAAAATCCAATAAATGACCAACTTAATTAAGGAGTGGGATCTTGGATTACAATGTAATGTTTTAAATATAAACTTAATATGCCCATAACTTGTTGTTTAATTTTATCAATCGAGATTTTGTACAATGAAGCATATATAAAGGAGAATTATTCTTATAGCCTCAAAAAGTTGTGGAAGCACACACTGTGCCGTTTTCGAATAAAGCGCTCGCACGTAACTTGCATCATTCAGTCGACCAGACTTCAAAAATGATGGAAGAGATGCAGTCGCCGTTATTTTGAAGAAAAAGAAAAACTGATCATTTCTTATTTGAAAATGACTCTGTCAAAGAAAGATCAGCCTTCACTCCAAGTGTCAAAAGCTTCGGCTTTTCAAATTTCAGTGCTAAAAAACGGGTGTTAGGAGGCCCTTTTGTCTCTAAAAAAGTGATTTTCGGTTAATGTAATTTAAGTTCACCTAAAATATCTCATGCTCTGTAAGAACGGCGCGCATTGCAATCCTGAGGATGCTCGCCCTTCCTCTAAGTTTCGAAATACGTTCGAATTGCTGAGTGACCGCTATTAAATATTTTTAATCCATTTTCTTTACAGAAGGTTGAAGAAATTTTTCAGATGAGAGCAATAGATTTTAAGGATTCTGTTTAAAGAGTGGCATTTTGTGAGTAGAGTCAGTCATTCAATCAGGCAACAAAAAATATTGTATATCTGCAAGCCTTGTGAAATCAAGCTTATTGTAAATGCGTGATTTCACTTTCCTTTTTTATCCAATCAAGCTAAGCCGCAGTAACCCGTGGACGAAGAAATAATCGGCTTCAGTGTTTTCTTTTATGATATTAAAATATACTATTTTATTATTTAAAAAGTACCCGATCCTATAATTAATGAACATTTAAATTGTTTAAAAAATTTAACGTCACATTTTAAAAATATTTGTTTAAAATTACTTTTAAAATTTAATTTTGAGATTTTTTTGAATGAGCGTGACATTCTGATATACTCTGTTCAAAATGAGTCGCAATTAAATGTTTTATTCTTCCAATTTGCCATAATATTTGCTACATAAAAGCTACTTACAGACCTATTAGCCCACAAATATTGTTCAATATTGATCAATATTCGCAATATTGTGGAATATTGTTTAATATATAATTTCGCACAATATTATGCTACCTGGGGAATGATTAAATTATCGAGAGAGAAAGTATGCTTTGAAAAAGTAGAGATAGTTCAAAACTTGTACTGCTAAAGTTGATCCGTCCTCTTGCGACTAGCAGCATAATTCACTTGACAAACTCTTTCTCAAATGGAAGTAAAAATCCAAATACTTAGAATATTTCTGAAATCTAAACTAAAATGCACTATTCCTTCAAATTTTGCGTGTAAATATACAGAGACGGGTGAAACATGCTTTAAAATTCTGGGAAACTCTTTAAAATAATCAAACATGCGATAAATTTCGAGATATAGTGCTTTCAATAAATTTCACATAATTAATTCATAATAGCTAGCTCTATTTATAATTATTTCATTTTATAATTCCTTTACTCTTTTATCTTAATTCTATAGCAGTTATATTACTCATATCTTCTCTTTTGAATACTAGATGGCGATGCGTGTATTAAGTAGGCATCGAATAGTTCATTGGGGCTGTGAATAGATAAAATGACGCTGCTCTCTTAAGCCGCGCGCATGAATGTCTTGTTTTTGTTTAGTGTGTGAGTGGTTATTAAAAAATATGTTCCTGAAAAAATACGTCCTGTTGCTTCCTGCACTGATCCTAATAATCTACATTCCACCACATTGGTGCCCAACGAAAAATAATTTCTGATGAATCGAAAGTGACGTCGTCCCGACAATCACAAGCAAATTTTCTTGCCACCACATTTCATCACTATTCTCATCCCGAGAACGTGTCGTCCTGACACAAGTTATCAATTTTCTCATACCGGGAATGGCTCACCATTGTGTTCCCAGCATCAGTTCTCGAAAATAAATCATCTGTCATCTTTGCGTCGTTGATGGCCTAAGGAGAACTCCAGTATTCAGTTAAAATCCTAACTCATACGGGACGTCGACCCCTGTACCGAGTATAATATATTATTTGTACAGCTCCAGCAAAAAAATCTGCTTTTAGATTCAGGGGAAAAAAGTGTGTGTGTGTGTGTGTGTGTGTGTGTGTGTGTGT
>JAOUZG010001254.1:178182-212708 GCA_026289955.1 Argiope argentata
GTGTGTGTGTGTGTGTGTGTGTGTGTGTGTGTGTGTGTGTCATATTTACAGCATGGAAAAATTCATGAGTTTAGTGTTGTTCCTGTCCGTGCCTGTTCTCAGATAAAAGTCATAACATTTGTGCATTTTTTATTATGTTTTTTTACTTCAATAGCAATGTTTTATACTATTCAATATTCAATCATTTTTCTAAGTTACTTTTTTTTTCATATCGTATTCATCGTTGCTAGTTTTAAATTGAAATATCTATATTGTTTTGTTATTTGATCTCAATCTTTTAAAGTGCGTAAGAACATATCTTTTAAATATCAAGATATTATGTTGATTTTCAAGTTGTATTTCTGTATTTTATTTCAGTACAAATTCATTTATCTTATTTGATATATTTCTTGGTCTATAAGTTTGCGAACCGAATCCAAAACTGTTCTCCCTCCATTGACATCATTTATGTGCCCCTGAGCGACTGCCAAGTCTCATGAATAACTTCAGTCGCTCCCAAAGTGATAATATAACAAGCATTCGATGTATTTTCGTTTTGCAGTTGAATGGTATTTTGGTATTATGAAAAACTATTTTATAGATTTACTTCTTTTTTTTCCAGGGTAATGATTAATTAATCATTTTAATCGTATAAAATGTGTAATTTTATTTCTGTTTATCTTAATGTTATTTTATGGTTAAGAATTCTTAAAGATAATTCTTTTCTAGTACTTACTCATATTTCATTACATTTTTTTACATTTGCTTTTCTTTTATTGCGTATATATATATGCAGTTACTATTAACAGTTTTTGCCCTTAATTTCTTTTTCTGTGTGATGCTTTCATCTAAAATATAAACGCATTAAATTTATTGAACATAAATAATATTTTTTTTCCATTGCTGAAAATATATTTATCTCCTACGTGATTATTATTGTTATTGACATTCTTAAAATGGAGATTTAAATAATTTCTATTCTTCCTACTGTATTGATTTTTTTGTATGCTCAAAAGAGAAGGTAGATGTTTAACTGTTCCTTCATATTCAAATTTTCTTGTTTAACTTCGCATTTCCTTTCAATTACTGAGTAGGAAAAATGGCTTTTCTGTATAAAGGGGGAAAATTGACCTCTACAACTTGCAATTGGAATAAGATTTAGATATAACACTCTATGACAAAATAATTGACCTACATGGTAAAGTAACTAAATCTGCATTCTTTACAGATAAAAATAATTTGTGACTGATATGTTCAATAACATTATTGGTGAACGAAAACGTTAGAAGAAGCTGAAATAAAGAATTTGAAAATAGAAAAACCAGCTGAGGAAAGAGCATTTGAGCTTAAAAACGTAAGCTCCAAATCTGTCAAATCCTATTCAAACTGATTCTACACCAAAACGATTTGATTACAGTCTTACCTACGTTTCGCCCTGAAACAGATGACATGTCATTACTTTTTAACTATGTTTGAAAGATAGATAAAGCTTTTAAATGCATCTAATAATTCTTGAATATCTTATTTAATTGGAATACTTCCAAGTGATATAGATAAATTGATAGCCAAAAAATCTGAAGAAATGTTTAAGGACTATACCCACATACCTACTATATTGTTACAAAGATTTAAGCTGACAGCAGAACGATTTAGAATTCTTTTTATTCGATATCAGAAACGTGATCATTCCACTTGGAAAGATTTCTTTTTCGAGCATCGAACTTACTTTGAAGGTCGGCTCAATAAATTGCAAATTAGTTCATTTGATAAATTAAAAGAACTGATCCTTGCTGATCAAATTAAGAAAAATGTTCCCTGGAATAAAAAAATCATTATTTAGATAGTTGGGAAACATTCAGTGATCCTATGCTGTTAGCTGAAAAGTTGGAATTTTATGAAAATATAAAGTTGCCTCAACAAAAAGTAGAATTCTGCTAACCGAAATTCTCTAGTAATACCTGTGGGCAGGATTTCAGAAAGTCCCGATTCTTTAAATTGGATAAAACATATTAGTCGTGTTATCACAGAAATACTGTTTCTAACTCTATTTGTAGGCCATCACGACATGTGGAACATTCTGTTTATTGCTACGGCTGTGGTCATCCTGGATTTATTAAATCAAAATGTCGAATCAAATGTCGCTCTTCAAAGAAGGACAATGCTCACTTTTATGTCATACCTATGTTTATTTGTTTTACCTCCCCAGCAGCCTTACTTGCCAATGAAGTATATGAAACCACAGGAACAGTTTGTGCTGACACCGAAATCAGTCACTCAGTTGATGGAGAATTGAGGTTCAATTTTTTTGGAGAAGCGTGTACAGCAATTCACAAAAATTGACCTTGCTATCTGTATGATAGATGGTTAACAAATCTACATCAGTTGTTTTAAAAACAACAGTGCCAATCACAGTGCATGGACGAATTTTCCACACTGATTTACATTTTTTGCTACACGCTAAAAGTAATCGTATTCTCATCGGAGTTGACTTCTTGAGGAAATCGAGAATTGCAATGGACATGAATTTTTTTTTTTTGATATTTTGGTCATAAACCAAACTTTAGAATAATAAAGTATTCTAAAGTTCTAAATTTCTCTGAAAAAGATATTCTCTTGCCTGCAAATAATAGTCCTGCTGAAATAATGAGTAGTTCTTGTCCGACGAATTCAATAACAAGCGCTGGTTCAGCGCAATACAATCCTGTCACTTTTGAGAATTATAATCCTCGTTGACGCCAAGAAGGACAGAATCTTGATGCTGACTCTAGAAATCTCTTGACTTCCTTGCTTAATGAAAATGAAGATATTTTCCGACGAGGGGGAGAGCCAACACCTTATGACACTTTATTAACCAGGTGACCACCCACCAGTTGCATCTGCACCTTACAGATTGTCACAAAAACAGAAAGAGCTCTTAAACAAAGAAATTGAGGAACTTTTAGCTATAATGTTATAGAAGAATGCGAATCGCTGTATGCAGCGCCGGTAGTTTTACTCCCCATACCTAATGTGTAGATTACCGTAAACTAAATGCTATAACCACATCTGACAAGTATCCACTCCCGGTTATGGATACATTGTTACACGATGTTAGATCCACTGCTTTTATGTCTACTCTTAACTTAAAGACTGGGTATCACCAAATTGAAGTTAATCCTGCTGACAGGGATAAAACTTCAATACAAAAGAATGCTTTTTGGTCTTAGAAACACCCCAGCTACTTTTCAACGGCTTATGGACCAGTTCCGGAAGGGACTCCCTGGAGTGAATATTCTTGTTTATTTAGATGATACATTTGTACTCTCCAAAATTTTTGAACAGCATATTCAAGATTTAAAGTTGGTCTTCGAATGACTCCGAAAATTTAAATTATGTGTAAATAGAGAAAAATGTAAATTCGCATACGTTCGTGTGAAATGTCTGGGATTTTGGATAACTCCTAAAGGAATCGAAGTGGATCAAGATAAAGTTGCAGCAATACAAAACATTCCTTGCCCAAGAACTGTTAAATAGTTACAATTATTTTTGAAGACCTGTTCATGGTATCGGAAATTCATCCTGAATTTTTCAAATATTGCTAACCCCCTTAGCAATTTGACAAAAAAAGAATATTGCTTGGAAATGGAGTGAACAAGTTCAACAACCCTTTCAAACTCTAAAGCAATGTTTGATCACTCCGCCAGTATTGAGACAAGTTGATCCTACATGCCTTTTTATCATCTGGACGGATGCAATTGGTTACGCCTTAGTTGCAGTCCTTCTACTAGGAGAAAATCCTGCCGATGAAAGACCAATAGAGCATGCCAGAAGACTCTTGAGCTTTGCTGAAAAGAATTAATCGACAACGGAAAGAGAAGCTTTGGCCGTTGTCCGGGCCCTGAATAAATTTCGTGGCTATATTGAGGGGGCAGATATTACAGTATTCTCTGATACCAACCTTAAAGTGGTTAATGACTTTCTCATCATCCACTGGAAGGTTAGCCAGATGGCATTTCAGATTCATTCTTACAACCTGAAAATCGATTATTTACCAGGAAAATGCACCGTTGTAGCTGACATGCTTTCTCGATCTGGATGCAATGAGAAAGAACCATGTGAATTATAAACTATTGTTATTGATGTCCCATTAAGAATAGCAGTTGAAAAAACCCTGAAATTAAGAAGATCATAGATTGTTTTAAGGTTTTTTACAAAAGTGAATTTGCAAATTGAATTTAAAGAGGATAAGTCTTAAATCAAGGAGTACTCTATCGCTACTCTCCACACTCTGAAGGGGATGAAACTCGGTTAGTTGCCCCATTCCATGAAAGAGAAAAATTTTAAAACTGCACCATGACGCTCCTACTGTTGCTCATTCTGCAGCTGATGGAACCTTTTTTCGAATATCATCCAGATACTATTGTACAGTCATGAGAAAATATATTATATTACCGATTATAAAAATTGTGCAGATTGCATAAGATATAATGCAACGAACCAGAAATCTGCTGGTCTTTTACAGGCACCTGTACCTGCTCACTGTTTTTAAGCATAGCTATCGACCTTCTTGGACCCTTACCAGAAACAAGTGAAGGCATGAAGTGGAACTTCATTGTCGAAGATTGCACAACAAATGGGGTCGAGCTATTCCCATTAAAGCAAGCTACTGCCAAAGAATGTGCCTTAGCACTACTCAATGAAGTCTTCTTAAGATATGGATTACTTGCGTTGTCTAATAAGTGACAATGGTACACAGTTTGTTTGCGCCATCATGCAGCAGTTGTGCTAGTTGTTGCAGTATGCATTAAATATGAATCAAAGTCTATTTCCTGTTTACCATCCCGCTGGACGTAAAAAAAGAGACTTGAAGCCTCGTTTGGCAATCATGGTAGGTAACTATACCTTATGGATTGAGAAATTACCAGCTATTAGATTTGCATTGAACACTTCAAAATGCGAAACTTCTGGATGAATTGCAGCTTACCTCAACTTTGCCCGAGAATTAAGAATTTTAGATGATGTTACAACTGGTCTACGGCCTGTGATTCATAAAAATAATTTTGTTTGAGAATTTATACATTATAGAAAACGTTTTGAGAGAAATGTGTCTCAAATTAAAGAAAACGTCGAGAAAAGTGAAGATCGTCGAAAGGCATATGTAGATAAATCACATAAACCTAGTCCCTAACTATAAATCTAATGATTTAGTTTGAGTAAAACTTCACCCATTAAGTAAAGTGAACCAAAGCAAAACTGCAAGTTTATGCCAAGGAAAGATGGACCTTATATCATCCTATCCCAGAAATCATCTTCATCTTTCGTAATAGCTAGTTGTGGCAAACATGAACCTTTAGGTGGATGCCATACATCAGCTCTCATCAAACCATTCTCATGTGATTCCTTTAAGGAAAGGAGATCGATCTCCCAAACAGCCTTCAAATTCTAATGGCAATCCTGGTAAAAACGCCACATTATCCAATATTACGCCAACTCACTGAGACGATTTGAGGCAGTGTAGGGGGAGGATGTAGCAGTTATATTACTCTTACTTTCTCTTTTGAATATTAGATGGCGATACGTGATCCATACCTACGCATCCCATAGTTCATTGGGACTGTGAGTAAATGAAAGTTATGTTCTGTTAAGCTGCGCACGTGAATGTATTGTCTTATCGTGTCCTCATTTAGTGTGTGAGTGTGGTTATTAAAAAATATGTTTCCTGAAAACATGCGTTATGTTGCTTTCTGCACAGATCCTAATAATCTGCATTCCACCACAATTCTGTAATTTATTGGTTCAAGTAATCGTTGGCGATAATTAATATAAAATTTAAATTTGACTAATTTTTAAAATAGAAGACGAATTTTATTTTTAATTCGTAAATATAGATATTTATATTAAGTATTACCGAAATAACCTATCCTTATAATTTACTATTTAACTAAAACGCATATACATATACAAGGTCTCCAAACAAGACCGGATAAATTCTGATCGGTCAGATTCGTTGTTTGGAAGATATAAAAATGTCCAAAGTGCTGTCCCTCCACGACCCATAGCTTTTGAGAAAAATGCAAATTAAAATGTTTGACGTTAAATCCGGTTTATGAAAAAAAACTTTATTCGGCTGTTGGATTGTGCGTCGGGGCTCTGTTCTATGGCCACCTCGATCTCCACATCTGACCTCTTTTGATTTCTCCATATGGGACCACATAAAGAAACTGATTTATCGAGTCCCAGTTACTTCAGAAATGGACTTAGTCCGTTCGTTTCCACAGTGCGTTTACTTTTGTGGACGCTACGATGCCAGAACGTGTACAGTCAACCATTGCACGACGCGCGCATATATGCGCGGGTAACGCTTCGAGCATCTTCCTATTTAAAATCATGCAAGTACTATTCTCATTTTTTTAATAAAGTTTTTTGTTTTAAACCGGATATGACGTCATAAATTTTCTCTTTCATTTTTCTCGAAAACTATGGGTCGTATACTCAATTCCCCCTAACTTGGCAGTTTTTATAAAATTCCAAAAATGTGACGCTTCACATTGAGAAAGATTTCCCCATCAATTTTAACTTTAAAATAACTGAAATGTGCAGAGATTTATCAAATATCATAAATTACAGAAATCGGGGGGGGGGGGGTTGTATCATCAGATATTTAAAATCCTTCTCAAGTTGGAAGTGCTTACCTTTTAAGCATTTTGTGAATAAAGAGAACGAATAAAACCAAAAAATGAAATAATAGATTCCACTTTGGCTATAACCTGTCTTCAAGGTCAAATACTTGTTGCGCTTTTCTTGTATGTCGCCGCAAAATTTGCTTCATTTAGTTCGCAATCATTATCATCACTCTTACTTTTTTATTCTCGCTTTTTTACCAGCTAATATTTTTGATACTGTTAATCACACTAGTAGCTATTAGTTTAGAATGTTGAATATTTTTTTCAAGTCATTTTATCTATTCACTTCTAAAATGTCTGAAAAATTGTTAACACCGATTGCATTGTATGTACCTCCAAAACGAGGTACAAAATGCAGCGTTCAGAAACATATTAGAGGTTTATTCTCGACTCCGGTAAGAAATACTCAAGATTCTATAAATCAAATCGTTGACAAAACAACATTTCTGATAATTGTCTCTGTCTTCTAAACAATGTTTAGAAAACGTACTTTCGCAGGCCCACACGTACGTTTCATTCCCTTGATCTGGCTATTGTCCTCCAGAGCTCCTTCCCTTTTTGAATTTTGAAATTGCAAGTGATCTTTACAACGGTGATCATTTCTCCCTGTTGTATCCCATTCAGGAAGTGGTAGTTTGATTAATTCTCCACAAACATACTTTTTCAGCATGCAGATTGGTCTGAATTCACTAGGAATGCAGTGTCAACTGAATCTATGATATCTTCTAGCAGCATGAGTGATGCTGTACAAAATGTAATTAACTGTGTTACAGGAGCAGCTGTGCAACCGCACCTAAACGATCTCCTTTTCCACGAAAACTTTCTAAGGCATGGTAGAATGAGACTTGTTGTGACGCTTATAAAAAGCAAAGAAATTTGTGAGGAATTGTCCGTAGGTACCTATCGACAGAAAAATTTTTAGCATTCAAGAATGCTCGCCGTACCCGACGTTGCAGCCCGAGGGGATCCTGGATTAAACCACGACCTTCGTAATACAAGGCCTCACAACTGCCTACGCTTTCACCCCGTGACGTCACGAGTTCGGATGAACTTTCTAGAAGAATTCTGAATGCAAGTAGTGTAGAAGTGTGCGGACGATCGTCGTCGTTGTGAAGATCAGTGATTGTGTTATTAGTTTTGCTTGAAAGTTTTATGATTTTTTTCCATATTAATTTTTAATTTATCGCAATAAAGATGCCTAGTGCTTGCTGCGTTCCCAATTGTAAAAGTAATTACACAAAAAAATAGCCCCAGTGTTTCTGTATTTTCCTTCCCAAGTGATGGTAACCTTAGAAGAGCTTGGATCTCTGCAATAAAGTGGGACAATTTCGTTCCAACTAAATATAGTAAGGTAAGTTGATTTTTTTAGTACAATTTTTAGTTAATTAATTGTTTTGAACAGCGTAACATTTAAAATTATGTACAATTTCCATTTATCTTCTGTTACTTTTGTTTCCTCTACATTTAGTTGCTTATACTTCCAATTACGTTGATATTGTTTGCTTGAGCTAAATAAAATTTTTATTTGTTTTATTGTTACCTCTCATAGTCTTCTTTTATTTTGTTATTAATATTTAAAATGTTTTGTTTTTGTGTCTTTTCAGCTATACTTCATATATTTATAATATATGTTATAGGCCTAATTTTGTAGTTTTGTATATGTAGGTTTGTGCAAAACATTTTTGAGAAAATCAGTTTTTGACTGTTAGAAAAACCTTTAATGAAAGTACAGGAGAGCTTATTCAAGTACCACTGGAGTATAAAAAGTAAATTTATTAGAAATTTTTAATTATTATTAAAATCTTATGAAGTACTTAAGTAATTTAATGTTATTATTGCAGTTATAAAAAAGTTTAAATTCATTTAATGAATAATAAAACAATTTTTAATTATATATATCTATATGATAACTATATACTGTAGAAGATTAAATTTATATTTTGTTCTAGAATATTGTTAAGTTAGAAATAGCATTATGAACAATGTGAGTTTTATATAGTCTTAAAAAATGTGGTTTTTATTTGTTCTATAAGTCATCAGATTATATATAAAACAGTTAATATGTATTGTTATTTTTTAAAATCATTACTTATACATAATCTTCAATTATAAATGAATGCAACTTGCACATAATGTCTGAAGCTTTTTTAAAATAATAAATTACTGTTTTAAAATCCTTTTTTAACTCCTTATAAAATCGATTGATTAATTCATGTGGAATGTTGGATTATTTGAGAAATAATTCCTTTATATATTCCAACATAATATTGAACTATTTGTTTTGGGTGAATGAAAATTTTTTGATTTAGTATTATTATAGAATACTCAATATGATTTTATTTAATACTGTACAACATATGTTAAATTTCATTTTAAGTATTTAAAAGACATCTATTCTGTTTGTGATTTTATCTGAAGAATTTATTTATTATTATTTCTTTTCTAGGCTTGTACCTGGTGCTGTACCTTCAATTTTCCCTAATTTACCCTCTTACCTTTCCTCAGAATCAAAAGCAAGAAGAGAAACTCCAATGGATAGGGCAACGCGCAAAGATATCGAAAATTTGAAGACAGCTTTAAATAGCAGTCTCCAGGATGTAAAAATAAAGGTGGAAACAGAAAAAAATTGAAAATTTTTCTGACTTAATTTTAAAATTTAAACATTTTATATCAAATAACTGGAGTGTAGTACAAAAAGTAAAGGAAATAATTTTTATTTATCTAGATACTTCTGAAGCTCCTAAGGTAAGTCATTCTTTATTGATTTCTTCCAAATTAGAAGCTCAAGCATATGTTGCAGATCATATGGTTAGAAATCTAGGCAATTTTTCTTTTCTTCTTGTTGTAAGTAAATCGGGTACAATTATAGAAATTCTAGATCATTTAAAAAATGTTGTATATGATTTAAAAGGGAAAGTTGAAGCAAAAGACACAGTCCTGTTAATTTGTGACTTATTAAAGGCCCTTTCTGAAAATTCTGACGTTAACTCACAAGCAATTAATTTTGTGATGGAGCAAGTTTCTTTTCTAGGGAATAATAAATATGCACGCAGGTATTCATCTGACATTATGATATTTTCATCTTTACTTTATACGATAGCCCATGTGCATACAAATTCATTAGACAAAGTGGGTATTTGGCACTGCCTCATCCAAATACTATAAATCATCTATGTTCAAAATATAGTATAAGCCCACAACTAGAACAACTAGACTCAAATTTTTTGATGTACATAAAACAGAAATTTAAATATTTGTAGGAGAAAGACAAAATTGTGAATTTATTGCTAGATGAAGTGCACATAAAAGAATATTTTGAATATAAAGGTGGTTGTATAACTGGTATGTCGTATGATTATGAAACTTCTGCTTCTAGTGCCCAAGTTTTTATGATCAAAAGTATTGCATCCCAGTATAAAGATGTTGTACATGTTCTGCCAGTCCTTACTATATCGGGGAAAATTTTACATGAATTTATTAAAAAAGTCATTGTTTTATTGGAAGGCATTGGATTTACCGTTATTGGTATTATTACAGACAATAATTCGAGTTAATAGGAAAGCTGTTGGATTTTTTATTGATTCACCAGAATTATCTTATTGTTATCCTCATCCAGTTAACAAATCAAGACCACTCTTCTTTGTTGTAGACCCTGTTCATTTGTTCAAGTGCATGAGAAACAACTGGTTAAATCAAAAAAATGATGGCAAATGTTTCTTCTATCCTAATTTTGATTTGGTTCATGAAGTAAAAGATACATCCAACTTTAAAACAGCCCGAATTTCAACAATAAGAGATTTGTATAACTTCTGATAGCTTAGTTAAATATGGTTTTAAATTAAGTCTTAAAGCACTTGCTCCATCAAATATGGAAAGGCAAAGTGTTCAGTTAGTTTTAAGTATTTTTAATGAACATGTGGCAGAAGCTCTTGTTGAATTAGGAGAAAGAAAAAAAATTATCTATTCTAAAGAAACATCTGAGTTTTTAAAAATCATTATTACTTGGTGGCAAATTGTTAATGTTAAAACACCGAATAAAGGTAAACGTGTAAACAATAGGTATCAGGAACCCTTCATTTTTGATGAAAAGGACATAAAGATGATATTTTTGGAGAAATTTTTAAAATGGCTAGATAAATGGGAAAAAATGAAATTTTCTACTGGAACATTTACAAAAGAAACAAGGACTGCTTTTGTTTTAACTACGAAGGCTATTATAGAAATTTCATCCTATTGTAAAGAGAATTTTAAAATAATGTTCATTCTCCCTGGCAAACTTCAAACATATGACTTGGAAAGTAGGTTTGGCTGTTATCGCCGATTAGCAGGTTGCCAGTACAACATTTCAACCCAGCAACTCTTTGAATGTGAGAAAAAATTAAGAATTCAGTCTTTGTTAAAACTGTCTGTTCCCAGTAAATCTTTTGGCACCTTTAAAATTGCAAATTTTGGAACAGATGATAGTTTTCCAGATTACGATCCAAGCTCTCCAACTGCTTTCCCCAACCTTAAAGTAGAACCAATAGACATTTCAAATTTACAAGAAAGTCTTCCTGTTTTAATGTATCTTGCAGGATATTGCATTTTTTCTGTTTAAAAAAAAATCTAAGTGTGCTGCGTGCAGATATTTACATCAATTAGATAAAGAGATAGAACTGTCCTCAGAGCATGCATATCTAAAAAATTTGGATAGAGGAAAACTTTCTTTTCCCCCAAAACACATTTTAAATGCAGTGCTCTATAATTTTGCTGTTTTTTAAAAAATATGTGCTGAATATGGGTCTGAATTCCTAAAACTTAGCGAACAAAGAAAAATAGTTGCATGCAGTACATATTCTATTTTAGAAGAAAATGAATTTTGTGATAGTGGAGCATATGATGAAGGTCATCTGTTTAATTCTATCATCTGGAAAGTAGTTTGGTGCTCCACAAATATATTTTTAAATAATTATGTTAAGAAAAAAAATGATAATTTAGTTAAAGCTTCAGTTGAAAAAAAACCTAGCTGTGAAGAAAGCAGAAAAAAGAAAGGAAAAAAATCTTTAAACTACTAACTTGAAAAAACGGAGGGATGGTGAAAATATTTAACTTTCAAGCAAAACAAGTAATATCAGTTTAAATTGTTAATCGACTTTTATAATTTTTTTTAAATATTGTAATTAACTTTATTAGTAATTCTGTATTTTAACTTGATTTAATTACTTTCATTTGTCTGTGTGAAATTTATAATAAAGTTTTGAAAACAAATGTATTTATTTATTGTCTCTCTGAAAATAAAATATTATGATTCTAATAGTGTATGATTTTTTTCTCATTTGTGTTTTCTTTTACTTTTTCAGGTAAATTCAGATATAATAAAGTCTGGTTTATTAAATTGTTATGAATTGCTAATATATAAAATGAAAGCCATTTTTAATGTGAAAAATCAAATCTGTTAAAGTAATTATTTTTGATCAACAGATTTATTTGATGTAAAATTTAAATTTTATATTAAATACATTAATATTACATTTGGAATCATTTAAGTAATTTGAGAAATAAACAATTATTTTACCTTATATAAAATGCATTACCTACCACTAAATTATAAAAAATCTAAAAGTTTTAATGATTACTTTAATTTTAAGCTTTGAAAAACATGTTTAGCAAAAAGTTAAAATGATTTTTAATAAAATAAAAAAAAAATTATTCAATAAAATAAGAAGAAAACAAATAATAATACCCCAATGCATATATCTAATATGCATTGTAATTCAAATCTTAGACAATTTGAATGTTATTAAATGGTCAATAAGCTATAGAGGACCTTAAGATTTTCTACCATGCTGTTTCTTTTATTGACACTGGGGAAAAATAAATCTTGAATTTTATGCAAGAAAAATGTCTTAACGTTAGGAAGAATGAGCTATTTTATGAAATAAAAGCAATTAATATAAATAATTGTTAATGAATTTAAAATATGCATAAACATCAAGGAAGAGTGGATTCTGCTTACGGCAGTCAATCATCCACACCGTGTGACGTCACAAACTAGTTGTGAGGCCTTGTATTACGAAGGTCGTGATTAAACACGCATCTTCGACAACATCCACCCCATGTAGTGTGCAGTTATGTAAAAAGATCAGAGCCACTAATAGCATTTGTAAAGAATTTGGTTTTCCGGTTTTCAGTACTGAAATCTCTACATGCTCTTCGCCTTTTTGCATAGCTAATGTCGTTGGCCAAACTTCCGCAGACATTTCTCGTAACGATTCTCATAATCCAGTTTTTCTTTCAGAAAGGAGACGAGCTGAACAATTTATTTTGTAATTCAGGACTCGAAAGAATATGCCAAATAACTGCGAATTTCGGATGAATGAATAAAAAAAAAGCACTTTTCCAAGCTTGAGATACTAATCCAGGTCCCGATGGAACTATGTACAATATGCTTCGCTTTTAAGATGGAACGTCTCTTACGCACTTACTTTGTTTATGTAATAGGATTAGGAATGCGTATTTATTTCTAATCCAGTGGCGAGCAGCTATAGTAATTCTCATCTTAAAAGTGGGAAAGGACCCAATAACCCTTTACTGCATGAATAAATAAAGCGTTGAAAAAATATTGTTTCACGGTGGAAATAGCTTTATTTAGTTATCAATAAAACATCTTAAAAGAAAAATAATGAAAAAGCTTCGTATTTCGGTTTCTTTTTACGGAACCATATATCACTTAGCATGCACTGAGACAAAAACCATTACAGTTGCAAAGCGGAAAAATTATTATCCGTCGATAATGATGAGTACATCGACTCCATGAAACTATTTGTTGTTGTTACGTTTACGTTACTCTGTTATCATTTTTTGAATATGAATCACTCACACTTCAATTCTCCTTTTTTACCCTTTTGCACAAGCGTGAGGTTAATTCGAAATGTCATAAAATCATAGACAATTTTTTGCGTTTTATAATTGCTAAATATATATTTGACAAATTAAAATAGTTTAAATCATTTTATAACACTTAATTTGGAAATAAAATTGAATCAAAACTGCAATACCACTTGCGGTAAAGGGTTAAATTACTGACCAATCGCTCTAACAAGTTGTCTTTGCAAAACACTTGAAAGCATGGTTAATGCAAGTCTTCTTGAATTGGAGAAAAACGGATGCATTCCCCCATTCCAAAGTGGGGTTCGTCGAGAGCGATTTTATTCTTGATAATATTATGTAACTTGAGTCATAAATTCGTGATGCGTTTGTAAGAACAAGCCATCTTGTTTCTGTACTTTTAGCTGTACAGAAAGCATATGGTCGAACTTGACGATATGGAATTATTCGCGTTTCATTTGATTGCGGCTTTAAGGGTAATCTACCGAATTTTATACGAAATTTTTTAACGCGTTTTTCGTGTTCGTATTGGTAATACATTTTCTAATTATTTTATTCAAAACAAGGGTGTTCCTCAGGATAGCGTTTTGAGTGTTACACCTTTTATTCTTTATTTAAATCGAATTCTTCATGTTTTACCATCATCCGTTTATGGAGCATTGTATGTGGACGATCTACACATCTCCTGTCCGGGCTCCAATATGAATTGAGCCCTCTAAGGGTTACACAAGCATTTCAACGTAGCCCCAAGACGTCACCAAAAGCGCGCGCATTTTAACGTAGGGTAAGAAACGAAGCGTTTTTGTTATGCAAGGAAAACGACGTAGGGAGTAGACTGTTCAGTAGCGTTGCCGACGCATTTCAACGTATTTCTTTTCCCCTACAAGTTTTGAAATCTTGATGAATTGGAGGGGAGTCAATACAATGGATATTTTACGACCATTTAAGGATATTACAGGATCTGAGGGCCCGAAAAGTTCTTTATGGTATTGTGATGGTGATGGTGTAAAGGAAGAATGTGAGCTCATTCAATGAAAGAGGAACAGAAAATTTTCGCAAATTGTGTGTTCCATAAGACTTTGCGTGGAGTGTGAGTTAAATTGTATTTCGTTTCAATAGTACTTCTTTGATATAGCTTGTTTGATTGAAATTTTGTTTTAAAGTTCCATTGAATTATTATTAAGAATGCAGTTTTATGCTCACTTATGATTAAACATCTCATGGAAGCATTAGAAACTCGGAAGGGATATATTTGAAAAATGGCTTTCGATAATGTTACAAGAGAGCGAACGTCGCTGGAGTGGGGAGGGGAGAGCGATTGGCGACGGCGTCAAAGAGCTTGGCGCCAGCTGGGTTGGTTTGGCGAAAGGAATAGTCTGCTAGCTGCTCGATCTTACGAAACGCCGCGTTGCTTCCTCGTGCTTTGGGGCGCGCGCTGGCTTGGCTATATAAGGGACGGACTGCCGGAGCGAGTTAGTTAGTTCCTGAAAAATTTTTTAGCTCAAAAAATTTTTAGCTCATTTTTAGCATTCGAGTGCAGGGTTTTGAACTAGATGGACGTGTTCCCTCCAGCTCCGCCACACCTAGCAAACATACTTACTACGACGGAAGCAGCAAGTCCTTCCACGCCCGACTCTTCCTTTTCAGGACCAGTTATGGAAGGAAACGGGGAATCTAACAAGAGAATATGTACTGATAACACCGTAGATATGATCATCGATCAACAATTAACTAATGATGCCCCCAGGCTACCCCCTACACCTGCCACAACTGCACCAAAAGAGCACACCTAAATACATCGATAGAAGTGTTAAGAATTCGTCTAGATATAGCGGACAAAACGTACGTAGCTGCAAGGTATCAACTAAACGTCACCTCACATCCCCAGCTAGATGCCTTAATGAGAGAGAAGCAAGACATTGGCAACCTGATTCAGCTCAACCAGGGTGAGTTGGCTAATGTTACTAATTGTCAGGATGCTAATTGTAGCAAAGGTGTAATTCCGCCCCCCCAACCCCTTGATCAGGATGAACAATTCCAGTCTCCCTCTAAAAGGAAAACATCTAAAAATAAAAATGCAAAACTTAATGTTAGAAGTCAGGAGATCCCCATACAAAACAGATTTCAGGGACTGCAAATAGATGAAAAAGAAACTGTCAATAACAAAAATAAAAATTTATCAAACTTAGCTGAAATTAAAATTCCCCCAATTATGTTGAAGTTCTCAGAGGAATATGGAAAAAATTTTACAAGAAGTAAACAACCTTTATGGCGAAACAAACAACAAATTTAGCAATGAATTTTTCAAAATTTTCCCTACTTCTGAAAAACAACATTAAGCAATAGTAGAGTACTTTAGAAAGCAAGAGTATGATTTCTATGTCATCACCCCAAAGCATAAGCGCCCATTAGAAGTGGTCCTTAGAGGCCTTCCCCCTAGATACGATTGTGGAATTTTGAAGAGGTTTCCTTTTACCTTCTCCATCAATATTCATTCAGTAAGTCAGTAAAATACAGAACATTATTGAACAGTCCTTCGAACAGTAACAAACATTTATTTACTAACTAAACTATATTAACAATTCTTACCAAGTATAACTTGGTTCATACCGGATTTAGCGCCGGTTGCTCGCTATCAGATCATGATTAAATCTGCAATAAAAATTTTATACGAACAAATATAGGGTTGCCAGAATTCCAGGTGACGCAGAGAAGCGCCAAGGCGCTGAACCAGCGGGTTGCAACACACTGCCCCCGGATGAACCATGAAGAATTGTTCATCAGTCAATTTCACTGGTACATTGATGACTATAAAATACAATAATACTTGGTTAGATAAAATAGTAAAAAAATTACACAAACACAAAAAGGCAATAAGGCAGAATGTTCATCACTGAGTTTAAAAATCATAATCAGTCAATGAGCTCAAGTTCTAGTTTGTATATCAATTGAATCGGTCTTTTTAGAACACCAGAAGATGTCTGAAGAGCACAAGAACGCACTTTACTGTCTCTTCCAAGGAAAAGTTCCTTGATAACTTCTAATTTCCACAAATGTTTTGGCATTTTGTCTTCCTGAATCAACACTACATCACCAATTTTGAATACAGAAGGAGTATTCGTGCGAGTGGAGAAATTGGCCGATCGAAGTTCAAGTAAGTATTCTTTGCGCCAACGCTTCCAAAAATGATTGATGACTTGCTGTCTGAACCTCAACATTTTCGTCAAAATAATTTTGTTAGATTTGGGTTCAGTTGAACAGTGGAAATCTGGTAAAGAATTTTAACGTTTTCCAATCAAAAAATGAGATGGAGCAATCGGAAGAGGTTCGCTGTTCTCTTCATACACGTAAGTCAGAGGACGACTATTGATAACAGCTTCAATTTCTGTTAGTGTAGTTTGAATTTCCTCATAGGTAAGGCAAGATCTTCAGAGAATTTTCTTCAAAGGGGTTTTCACAGAACGGACCATCCGTTCCCAAAATCCGCCCCACCAACTGACTCTAGGAATAATAAATTTCCACATAATTTTATTTTCTCTGAAATATCGCTGAACTTCAGGTTTGGAGATTCGGCTGCAGACTTCATTAAACAAATTATTGGCCTTTATGAAAGTTTTCGCATTGTCGCTATCAATTGTTTTACATAGTCCTCTTCTGGATATAAAACTTTTAAAGGCTAAAATAAATGTTTCGGTGCTCAAATTACTTGCTACCTCCAAATGGATAGCTCTTGTCACTGCGCAAGTGAACAAAACAATGTAAGCCTTTTCCGAACTTGGTTTTGCTTTGATGTAAATGGCCCCGGCAAAGTCAACTGCACAGGTCGAAAATGGCGGGGATTCGATTATTCTATCCCTCGGTAAAGGAGCAATATCCTGTTTTCCAGGGGAAGCATTGAATCTCTTACAAATCTAGCATTTTTTAAGCACAGATTTAACATATTTTCTGCCTTTAATTATGAAATATTTTTCTCGCAGGTGAGCTAATGTGTTTGAAATTCCAAAATGAAAAACCTTTTCATGTGCATTCCGAATTAATAAATTTGTGAAATTTCCACCTGGTAGAATCCAAGGATGTCCCTTTGGGAAAGCTCTGAAAATTGAAGTCTTCCAGAGACAATTAACAAACCATTTTCATCAAATTTTGGATTTAGATTATATAACGAAGAATCTTTATCAATAGGTTTTTCACTTTTGAGTGATACAATTTCACGATTAAATTCTAATTGTTGTGTCTGTTTTATCCAATATAATTCCGCCTTCCCAATTTCAGGTGATGAGAGTGGGCCTGAAAAGCTGGATTTCCTTTTATCAATGTTTTTTAAAAATCATAAGACCCATGCTGTAATATTATACACTTTGTCTAAAGAACTAAAATTCTCTAACTTTAGCAACGGATCTGGAATTTCATTAACAGCACAAGACAATTGTGCGGAGCTCAAATTTGATCAAATTTGCAACATCTTTAGTATCTTTATCAATTACGAAATTTTCAGCTTTTGGCCACATGTCATTTGACATTGATAACCATTCAGGATCATGAAACCATAATTTGTTTTCGATGAGATTGCTCAGCTTTCACCTCTAGTAAGTAAATCACTCGAATTAGCCTTGCCCGGTGTGTAGTTCCATGATTTTGGATCTGTCAAGGACTGAATTTCAGTAATTCTATTCGCAACGAAAGGTTTCCAATTTAGAGGTGATCCTTTAATCCAATGTAACGTAATAGTGGAATCCGACCACAAATGTATATCTAAACTCAAAGAATTGAATGCATTTTTTAAATATTTATACATCCTTGCAGCGATTAAGGCCCCCATTAATTCAAGACGCGGAATTGAAAGGCGTTTAATTGGGGTGACTCTACATTTCGCCCAAACCAGACTAGTATGAATTTCACTATCACTTGTTATGTTTCGAAAATATGCGACAGCCCCATAAGCTTTTGGGCTAGCATCAGAAAAAATATGAATTTGGATCATATTAGAAAAATCTTTATTCTGTGGGAAATATTTTCGGGGCACCTCAAACTTATCTAAATACTCAATTTCCGAACACCAACCTTCCAATTTATCTTTCAGATCATTAGGCAAAATAGCATCCCAATCTAAACCCCGCTGCCATGTTTCCTGCAATAAGCTTTTCATTCGAATAGAAAAAGGGGCAAAAAATCCAATAGGATCAAAAATCTTTAACATAGCTTTGAGAACAATGCGTTTTGTAGGATTAAATTTCAAATCATCGGGAAAGGATTGTATCTCAAAATGCAAAGTATCCGAATTAGTGTCCCATAATAACCCTAAAACCTGTAACCTATTGTTCGAATTTTCTTGTGAGCCACACAAATTATTTTCCTCCCACATTTTTCTAAGATTAACAGAGTTAGTACTGAATTTTCGCAAATTCATTCCAGCTTCTTTAAAAATATCTGAAGCTGTCGAAGTTAGATAATAAGCGTCATCATCTGATTTGGAACTCGAAATTAAATCATCAACAAACAAGGAATCATCCAAAATCTTAACAACTTCGAGATGGTCATTATATTTCCGAATATGACATTTGATCGTTGCTGCCAATATAAAAGGGCTGCATATAACACCAAAAGGTGCACGCGTAAACCTAAAAATTTCGAAATTGTCCTTCTCATCACTAAACCATAAGAATTTTAAATAATCCCGATCTTCATCCGTAATTCCAATTTGCAAAAAAGCTTTCTCTAAATCAGCGCAAAACGCAACAGTGAATTTCCTGAAATTAAATATCACATCAAGTATGTTTGGATTAAGATTAGGTCCAGGGTATAAACAGTCGTTTAAAGAATTTAAGTGTTTTTCTTTTGATGATGCATCAAATACCATTCTAACTTTCGTAGAAGATTTGTCTTCTCTTAAAACAGGTCTATGGGGCATAAAATAACTATTCTCAATTGTTATGTCCGAACATTTTTCAACAATGCCACTAATTTCCTGTTCTCTAACAATGTCTTTATAATTATTAGATAAATCCTTATCTTGGTCTAGCTTACGAATTAATTCATCAAATCGTTTTTTAGCTATTCTAAAATAGTTCCCCACTTTACCTCTTTCATCCTTCCAAATTAAACCTGTTTCATATCTATTATTTACAAACTTTAAATTATTTTCGAATTTATTCAATATTTCCCTGTCCATATTTGACGCAGTATCATCTGCTTGTGTAATTCCTATAGACTAATTCCCACATGCATTTTAAATCCAGATGAGGCGAGCAATTTAAAGAAAGGTTCAAAACAGAAGTTCATCTCATTTCATTTTTTTCTTCTTCCAAATAACCGCACAATGTATAGCCGAATAGAGTATCGCATAAAAAGAGCGACTTCGTAAGTTTGAGTACTTCACAGCTATAACAAACTTGATAGAAATAGTCAGCTCCAATCAACACATTAATTTCACTGCCAGACGCGGCGGCGTCAAAGGTGGATAAATAATAACACTCCAGTCTCCTCTGCATGTCTGTGTTTAGATTAGGAGAGCGAATTTCTGCATTCGAAATCATATCCGTTACTAAGGCTTCGAAAAAAATATAACGATTTTGAACTTTTAGATGAGACAATTTCAATCTGACTACGTCATAAGTTTTGGTTTGGGGTTTAAACGCTGCAAAGGGAAAGATATGAAGATTTTCTTTACGAATAATTGGAGGATTTAATTTTGATGCCAATTTTTTAGAAATAAAGGATCTTTGACTTCCGACATCAAATAAACATAAAGCTGTTTCAGAATGATAATCAGATTCCACTTTAATGCGAGCAGTTTGCAATATAACATCTTTAATACTTTCGGTTTTAGTTATTTTGCAATGTGATACTGAGGTGCTAGTAATGTTAGGGTCAGAATTCTTTTCTTTCACTGACGAAGGACTTGAAATTTTACTCATGCAGTTAGAGTAGTGATGTGGTTGAAAGTTCGTGTTACAGTTTTTACATGGATTTGAAATAATTTTGGTACATCGGGAGGATAGATGATATTTCTGGAAACATAAGAAGCAGCGCCCGTCCTTACGTAATTTTTCACGCTTATCGGGAATAGAAACAGTCTTACAAAATTTTGAATCATGATGTTCGTTACAAAATATGCACGTGTTTTGAACATTTGTAGTTAATGCAGCTGCTGATGGTATTTCACGCTTGAATCCACTAAATTTATTATTACTATATTTAGGTCTTTCTTTCTTAATGCTGCTTTGATAGTCGTGATTTTGCATGCTGTTTGTAGCTTTACGAGATTCAATTTCTTTTTTTAGAAACGAAAGAAGCTCTTCCACTTCCATTTCCTTCGAGTCTGCTCTCAACCGATTAAACCCGAGAGCAATTTCTGCGGGAAGCAATTTCATTAAAATTGGACACAGTAAATGGCCGTAGCTTCCCTCTGTAACGCCAAGAGATTTAAACTTCTGATTTGTATTTCGCAGCTATCATAAAGCTCTCTTAATTCCTTGACATTTGAAGCATTCTTTCTTGTTTTAAATTCAAAAGTTTACTCATATGAGCATTGGTTACTAGGTCGTTGCGACCAAAACGATTTTTTAGTAAATCCACAGCTGAATTCAAGTTCTCTTCAGTAAGAGAAAAACCTGCTACGACATTGTAAGCACTACCACCGAGAAGGGATTTCAAATAGGAAAATTTGTCAATAGGTGTTAAATTTGGATTATTTTCAATGGCATTGGAAAACTGGCTCCAGAAATCAAGCCAAGAAGAACTATCACCATAAAATTTAGGTATAGTGAGTTTCGGTAATTTTACAGAATGATTGAAATTAGTGCTTACTGGATTCGGATCAATTTTAGAAATGGAATTTTGAAATACGATGCTTTGATTTCTCAAGTTATACTCGTTTATAAATTTAGTAATTTTGTAGCGCGATTCTATAATTTTTTCACTGTAATTCTCGGAACTTTCGATTTCTTTGTCAAAATCGATGCCAGAAAAATTATCATGTATATCAGAATTTAGCTTTTTTAGGATTTCGTATTTTTCGTTTAATTGGTCTCTAAAAATATTTAAAAGGTCAGATTTTTCATCCAATGATATCGATTCGTCTTCAAGAGTCGAACTGATTTTGTTGCATAGCTTAGTCGTCTGGGTTCTCAGACCCGAACGCTTCTTTGTTAGCGTTTCAAACTTCGTCGTCATATTCAGTTTCAATCAATTAAATCACATAAAAATAATCAGAGAAATTTAGAAACTGAGCTTACCTCAGATTCTTCAGCTCATCGGAAAATCCAAAAGAAATAAAATCCTGTCGCGGACGCCAAAAAATGTGGAATTTTGAAGAGGTTTCCTTTTACCTTCTCCATCAATATTCATTCAGTAAGTCAGTAAAATACAGAACATTATTGAACAGTCCTTCGAACAGTAACAAACATTTATTTACTAACTAAACTATATTAACAATTCTTGCCAAGTATAATCTGGTTCATACCGGATATAGCGCCGGTTGCTCGCTATCAGATCATGATTAAATCTGCAATAAAAATTTTATACGAACAAATATAGGGTTGCCAGAATTCCAGGTGACGCAGAGAAGCGCCAAGGCGCTGAACCAGCGGGTTGCAACAACGATACTGACGAGATTACTGAAAATCTCAAAAAAGAAAATTTACCAGTAATCAAAGTTTCGCCCATAACCCAACTTAGAACCAAACAACCCTTGCCGTTGTACCTAGTGGAAGTAGATAGAACCTTAAAAGGAGAAAAAAAATTTGCTGTAAAGCATATCAATTACCTAAGTGTCTCAGCTGAGCCTTACAGGGGAAAAAACTCAGTATCACAATGTTACAAATGCAATAGATTCAACCATACAGCAAAGAACTGCGGCATGAGCCCACGTTGTTTAAAATGCGGTAAAGCCCACGAAACAAACCAATGTGAAATTAGTTAAAGAATAGAAACTCCCCGTCTGCATAAATTGTCAACAACCAGTTCATTTAGCCTCATACAAAGGCTATCCTCTATTCCCCAAACCTACAAATCCTACTAACAATAGAGCCAGATACTTTGAAAAAACGCGATCCCTGTTAAAGGAAAACATTAGCTACGCTAGTCACTTTCACGCCGCACCCCGTCAAGATAGGGAGCCAGCTAAACAAATTAATTTCTCCCCGAGCCAGGAGATGGCGCCACATGACGGCCATGTTTACCAGCAAAGCCAGAACCCAGGACCTAGCGATGTTGAGCTGTTATTAGACGGAATGAACGAACTCAGGAAGTTCTTGACTGAGTACCCAAACTTAATAAAAGGCTTCATTAAACTTAAAACTACAAATGACCCAATACAAAAAGTATCGATTCTTTTAGCTGCCCTTCAAAACCAGGAAAAACCTATCTTTGAATTAAATTCAATCTTAATAGTTTGTGTATAATCTACTGGAATGAAAATGGCATTAGCAATAAAATTCATGATTTTCGTAATTTCGTAAATAAGCACAACCCCGACGTAATTTTATTACAGGAAACCCACCTTAGGCCACAAAAAAAAAATCTTTCTTGCAAACTACTTCTCTTACTATAGTTACAGCATAAATCAAGCAGGTGGAGGCACCGCAATTTTTATTAAAAACCGATTACCCCACAATGAGGTCCCCCCACCCTCACCCCCTCATGTAGAAGCTAACGTGGTGAGTCTAAATTTCAAAAATAGAGAGCCAATTACTTTAATTTCTGTTTACATCCCCCCACAGTAGTTAATTCCAACTTTGTTTTTGACATAGAACTTTTAATGCAAGCAGGCCCTAATCAAATATTCTGTAGAGACTTAAACGCTCACCACGCGAGCTGGGGCTGTAATAGACAAAACAGCAGAGGTAATTCCATATACCACTTCGCCCAACAGGCCGGTCTTGAAATCATAGCTCCCAAAACCCCCACTAGGTTTGGCACCCAATCAGCCAGTATTATTGATCTCACAATCATTAAAGACTTTTTATATCCTTATGAAATTGAATCGCTGGCGGAGCTCAGCTCCGACCACAACCCAATCCTTCTGAAATTCTACATCAAATACTCTCTGCCAGTGGTTGGTTTCTTGGGGCACCTAGCCCCGGCAGGGGCTTATACTCAGTCATGGCTGTAGTGCTTCCTCATTGCGATCATCTACTGCCGTGGTCATCTTCGAAGTAGACTGGAAGAAATGGAAGGATTACGAGCCGCCTAGCCCCGGCAGGGTGTTATCCTCGGACATTGCAGGTAGCAAGCGGCCTTGCGTCAAACAGACAAACTTGTTTCAGGATGATCTTCCACTAAAATTTACGGATTCCCCCCTCCCCGCCTATAAATGACGTTATTGATTACATTAAAACCTCAAATGTGAAAAAAGCACATGGACTAGATAAAATAGGTAACAAAATGATTAAATTACTACCATTAAATTATATTATTTTTCTTACCAAAATAATTGATAATATGCTCGAATTTGGGTATTTTCCAAATTCATGGAAAACTGCTGCAGTAATTCCTATACTTAAAGCGGGTAAAGACCCAACTGATCCTACCAGCTACCGGTCCATATCTCTACTACCATCTATTAGTAAAGTAGCAGAGCACATAATATTAAATATACTCAACGACCACCTTGAAAACAACAATATTCTCGCAGCGAAACAATTCGGATTTCGGAAAGCACTTTCCACCACTCATCAATTGGTCAGAGTGGCGGAATTTATAGAAGAAGACCTCAAAACTAAACAAAAATCAGCAGCAGTTTTCTTAGATATCCAAAAGGCTTTTGACAGAGTTTGACTCGATGGCCTTATTTACAAGTTGATTAATTATAAAGTTCTCCCTCACCTAGTCAAAATTTTAATCTCTTACCTCAGTGCTAGATCCATCAGGATTAAATTAAATAAGGTTTATTCTGACATCAAGCCAATACAAGCGGGTGTCCCTCAGGGATCTAAGCTGGGGCCAGTACTTTTCTCAATTTTCATTAATGACATCCCTAAACAATTCAACACCATGCTATGTATGTACGCTGATGACACTGCAATACTTGCGCGTAACAATAATCCAAAATATATATCCATTGCTCTAAATAGACACCTAAAATCTCTTGAGGACTGGTTCTCGAAATGGAAAATAGTAATTAATGCTACCAAAACTGAAGTCATGATTTTCTCTAGAAGTAATTGTGTAAATAAATCCCCCCCATCAAAATTAAAGATCAAGTAATCCCATGGTCTAAGAAATTTAAGTATTTAGGAGTCATATTGGACACAAAATTAACTTGGAAGCCCCATTTTATTTTTATTACTAAAAAGTTTCGAGACCTAACACGTAAATTCTTTCCCTTACTCTCTCGAGATTCAAAAATGACTAGGAAAAATAAAATGCTTATTTACACCGCCTATTTGCGGCCAGTAGTCACTTATGCCTGCCCAGTGTGCGGTTATGCTCCTAGAACTAATTTGAAAATGGTGGAAAAACTCCAAAACAATCTGCTTAGAAAAATATGCAATATGAAATACTACATGCGAAATAGAGATATGTATCATGCTTTGGATTACCCCCCATAATAAAATTTATCAGAAAGTTATCTCGAAAATTCTTTACTAAATAATGAAGACATCAAAAATAAATAATGAAGACATCAAAAACATCCCTATCTACAACTCAGTTCCACGCTCTAGAAGGCCCAGAAATATCCTCTTAGAGTAATCTTTTAGTTTTAAACTGTTAATTTCCTTTAATTCTCAAATTTAATATTAAATAATATGTTCTCACAATAAAACACCTTCCCCCACACCCTTCCCTCCTCAATAGCCAATAACTAAGCCTCCTGACACACGCCACCTCACCCATCCAACTCTTTTACATCATCATTATCACCCGGACTCTCCATCTTCAGCTCCTGTTACGTCACCTCCTACCCACCTACTCCTACTCCGCAGACTCCTTCTGATTGGCTGCCACTACACCCTCTTCGCCGGTCTTCTTGCCACTGCAATCTCGCTTAATTACAGCGTCAGCTACCAAGCGTAGAACATCTCCCAGGCCCATCGCAGAGTACAACGCTTTTCTGAACGCCAGGCCACTACTCTTCCTAACAGGACAGGGGATAAGCTCTTGGCGGAGCTAGGTGCCCCTTGAACTAACACTTATAGCGAGTTAGTTAGTTCCTCATTCCGTCCTCAGCTATGATGGAGGACGGTGGTCTGGATTTAGGGATGCGTGACTTGGACCTAGTGCAGGGAACGTCGTCTTCTCCTCCAACTCGTCCTTTTCAGGATAAGCATTGGAAGGGGTCCGGCGAGGTAGGAGCTGCTACAAAAAGGCACTGCCCAGAAAGTAGGCCTCCCTACAAGCCCACCGTTTTGCCTAATTTTCCACCTATTAATTGCTCTTGTAACAGTTGCGTCAAGAGGTTGGAAATTGAACAGCTAATTAATTTGAAATTCTTAGAGATTGATAAGACTAAGGGTATTATTTCAGATCTTAAGGAGTTTGGACTCTTCATAGGTGGCCCGGATATCCAAGCGAAGAGCTGGAGAGACTATGGGATGAGCATTGTTCTATTATTGAAACTGGATGCTTAGCTAAAAGTCAAGAGGATGGATTTAAACTTTCCCCTAAAAGAAAATCCGCTAGAGACCCTGATAACAACTCCAATGATAACTTAATTCAAACCAATTAGATTTGACCCCCTAACTAACGACCCTTCAAATACTCCGGATAATACATCAATTGAACCCATAACTAAAATCCCCCCGATAATGTTGAAGTACGCTAAAGATTATAATAAAATACTGGAGATTCTTAACTCTAAATTCGACATTGCAAATAACGTTTTGATAAATAATTTTATCAAAGGTTTTCCTAGCTCAATTGAAGCACACACAGAAATACAGAAATTTTGCAAAGATAACGAAATTGAATACTATGTCATCCCCCCAAATCCACCCGTCCCGTTAAAATTGTTGTTAAAGGTCTCCCCATAGATTATATGGAAGAAGCCCTGATAGCTCAGCTTGAAGACCACGGATTCTCTGTGGAAAAAGTAACCAGATTAACTCAATTTAAGTCTAGAAACCCACTCCCTATATTATTAGTAGCACTAAATAGAAATGAAATTATCTATGAAATCTATGATATTAAATCCACTGAATACCTTAAAGTAACTATTGAGCGTTACCGCGGAAGAAACACCATCCCACAGTGTTTTAACTGTAATCTCTTTGGCCACATTTCTAGCAATTGCGCATTGAAGCAATGATGTATTAAGTGTGGAAAAGACCATCAAACCCGCAATTGTCCAATTAATGAAAAAGTCACTAACCCTAAGTGTATTAATTGTGATCAGGTAGGGCACATTGCTGCATACAAAGGCTGTCCCAAATTCCCAAGAAATCAAACGACTAACCCCCAGCTTAATAGACAAAACTATTTTGTTTCTAAATATACTCAACCGAATAATTCTTATGCAAATATGCTTCAAACTAATCCCCCTCAAAAGCATTCGAATTCAGATAACATCCCCCTCACTCTATCCTGCAAAATAACTCACACTCTGAAATCACTGATATGTTCGTTCTACCCAATGAAATTAGATCAATTTTCAATAATTTCCCTAAATTAAAAGCTGCCATAAGTGAAATTAAATCCACAGCTGAACCTATGAGAAAACTACAGAAAGAAAACTGTGCCTTATACAGAGAAAGAAACCCAATGTCGACGAAAGCGCCTCCTATCGGTGGGGGGGATAGGGCAGTGATCAAACGAATGAAAGAAGAGGCTTAAAAGGTTTGATTGACGAGCCAAATAACACCCAACAAGAAAAGAATTCCCGGTCCCCAGGAGATACTACTGTGTGGGAGAGTTACAATCAGAAGGTCATTTGACCAACAAACCACCCCCAATAAAACTCCCTTTCCCATAGTAGAGGTCTTGAGACATCACGAAAAAGGGGGTCGTGAACCCTCAAACTTGTTTGGAAAAGTTACTCTTTGAACTAAATATTTTAGATTTTCTCTGCTTGCACATAAAATCGTATGGAGGGCAGCGGGAATGTTAGACGGAATCTTAGAACATAATATTCATCACTGATTAATTTTTGAAACACTTCGATTTCGGGGCATTTAATTGCTTTTCATAGTTCTGTTAATATTAAAGAATCCTATAACTAAGAAAGTGTAATTGAATAATTTAATATAAACAGAATTTTGTTTGACAAGACTTTATTTTTAATAATAATTACGTTTATTAATTTTTCAATCCAGGAGGATGGGCAAAATCTACGTGTCTGTGAAAATGTAATTCTTCGGACTCATCTCCAAGGAATGGTTTCAATTCTTTATCTCAATAGTTTTAGTACCAACAGCGAATTTTAATAAAATGTCCCTTTTTTTAAATTTTATAAATAAATTGTTTATTTCAAAAATATATTGAATTGTCTTAAATGAGAAAGGAAATGAAAAAAATTAAGTTGAATTTTTGAACTTGTGCAACATTGCCTGGTGTTTCTGTGTAGCTGGGATGCTCCTGATTTCTGCCTGATTTTTGCAAAAAAAAAAAAAAGAAAATCCTAAATTTTAATTAAATGGCTAATTTGTACCAGATTAAAAAGAAAAAATAAATATACTTATTTTGAAGATAATGTTAGGATGAATTCTATTCTTCAGCTTTCCTAAACGTGGGATATAACTAACTTAATACAATGTACATGAATTGGAAGGAAAAATAATGAATTAAATTGTAAAATGCAAATATCAGATTGAATGTCTCATGGTTTTGGAAATATTTAAACCATTAATGGCGCGATTATTTTTAAATTTGTTTTGTTTTAATTATTTATTGGATTTTGAAAGTACAACAATTCATCTGCTTAGCCAAGATTCTATATTTTCTATCAAAGTCTGGAATATTTCGGACTGAAAATTCATCTAAGATTTGCAATATTTTTTACTTATAAATAAAATAATAATAAGGAAATAATAAAAAGGAGTTCGAATTTTTTTAAAAAAATGAATCTTATTTCTAAAGAATTTGTTTCAATATAATATGGTTAATATGGTCACTAATAATATTAAACACAAAGAAAAAGAAAAAAAGTAAATTAACTGCAAAGCTTTCTCTCTTTAACATTCACCATGAGTCAAAACTGTTCTGTATTTCTGAATGCTTATCAGCAAATTTGTTTATTTGTATGCAACTAAAGTTTTATAAAAAAAGTTGTGCGATATTCATTTAAACAATTTGGTAGGAATATTGCTTCGCACGATATATAAATTATGATTACTCCTTTGTCACCAGGAATTGATAAACAAATAGTTGTAAATTATATTTTTACACAAATGCTTACACATTAAAAAGCATTTTTCCTTGTCATATAAGAAAACGTTTTCCTAAAAGCAGAGACTAACTTAGTTTTAGTTAATTTTATAATTCAGATTTATTGCTAAATTTTACTTAGCTTGTTCTTGATTGCTTACTTACAAGAATATATTTAATTTCAAATTCTATGAGACTTTTAACATTTACTACTGTTCTAAAAACCGTATACCATTCAGCATTTTGTGCAATGCATCTCTTTTAATTTTCAATATTCTCAACTGAAATGGGAACTTGAAAAACGAAAGTGTTTAAACTTCAACTAATACAAAAACTTTCTCATTCAGTATTATTTATACGCAGTACAGATAATATTCTAATCTAATATTAATTAATCTTACTAGCATTGAGCCTTATACATCCAATAATTTACTACATTAAAGAATAACAAGAATTAAAAACTTGATAAAATTTACAACGCTATAACTTAACGAAACTATAACACCACAAAATAGATTTTTGCATCACGATAAAGCAAAAAAAAAAAAAAAACCTATCTTTTTAATGATACCACAGTCTTCTTGAGACATCAATATTTTAAAGAAAAAAATTTGACTTCCAATCAACTAAATCATTCACTAAATCTGAATAATTTATGAATTTTGAATATCATTATTCTACAAAAGCTGACGATTTTAGATCACTTCATAGACGGTCTCAAAGAAGATACGTTACCAGGATTCCTAGACGGTGATTGGACTATGACTATGAAAATATTCATTGATCTAATATTGATATGTAAAAACTAACAGATTTGATAGTAGAAGACAGAAAGTTTACTTATTTATTTAAAACTCGAAGTATGAAGAGTATTTTTCAGAATATGATTCCTTAGAACAAAAGGACTGTTTAAAATGTAAACTTCATAATTTTTTATAAGAACATTTATTGACTGAAGTCATATAAAATATTTATATTTGCCTCATTTAAATGTTTTGAAAGTAAAATTAAAAATTGAATTTTACGAAGAATCCATGAAATTTCTGTTGAATAATTCTTTGAGATTTTATGAAAATTACAAAAGATTAAAATGAAATCTGCTATGCATATTTCAATGTATCGTGTCAGAACATAATTTCTTGAACGGCCAAGCACCACGTACTCGTGCAAGTTAAATAATATTTTTATTCATTTTAATGGTATCATTGAATGAGTCACTTTAGTATTTCAAACGATCCCAAAAACTTTTTCTTGCTTTTATTATTTTAAAAAATATATCACATTTCCAATTCATTTCATTTCATATAATCGCGTGCTCAAAATAACATTATTCTAGGTTTTATTAGCGGTAGTCATTAATTTATTTTTTAAAATCAGAGCTTTTGTAAATGCTATGACAACGAATTATTCAAAGCTGATTTTTCGAGATGCTCGTGCAGATAATAAAATTTAAAATACTTATTTTTCACGTACGGATTTTTGCTAACGCCAGAAAACTTTATTCCCAAAACATGTTCTGACATGATAATAATTATTCTGCAATGTTCATACAGTTTCAATACTGAACGACTCTGCTTTCAATTTTCATATTTAAAAAAGATGTACTTGGCTTCAAGGAAAGACGTTCATATTAATTCCAGTTTAACATTTCCACTCTAATTTATCGTGTATATTTTATACGCTTAGTAAGAGATAAGTAATATAATGAACAGAAATGTTTAAAGCCTACATAATTATATGACAGAATTATATAGCTATCAAAAACTGAAGATTTGATAGCTAAATATTTAAAAGAAAAAGCTATTCAAAAACCAAGTTATTTAAAATATGTAAAGCTTTAGATATTTTTTTCTACAATTGAACCAGCTGATCGTCAAATGCGACTTTTTAATAAAGATATTGCTTAGTGAACTATTGTAATATATATACACACATATACATTTTTTACCCTTTTATGACTATAGATATCAACGATTTTGAAGAAAACTCATTCAGAAAAATGAGAATATTCAAGTATTAGTAAATAATAAAAATATATATAAATTTTCTTACAACTTACTTTCTTTAAATGAATTATTACCACTAATTGTTTTTCTGATAAAAGCAATCTTATTCTTCAATTGATAATAAAATTAACCATTATTTATTGCAAAGTATATGAATAAGATAAATGTATGTACAAAATCTCATAAACACAAGGTCAAACAAATAAAATTTTTACAAAAAAAGAATGCAGTCAAAATAGCATTGATTTATGAATTGTATGTAAAAAAGTACAGTTATAAAAATATCCAGAGAAAAAAAAAGCTATGAAAGCATTAGTGCTTTCTCCTTTTTTTTCCATTAATTTTTTTTTCTTTTGATCCTATATAATCGCAAAAGGATCCGAAGTTTCATTCATTCGAGATATCTGAGATCAACGAATTTTGGCAATAAACAGTCAAATTAAGTGAATCTTAATTTTTTTTCATTGCCAAAATTTTGGATTTACGAATTATTTTTTTGTTTTCTGCCGTCCACTTTGAAAATAAAAGTGTTTTTTTTTGTGTGTGTGTGTGTGTGTGTTATATGCAGCTGGACCTGCACTTGAAAATAATATTTATGATTTTTATTTATGGTTGTTTTTCATCTTTACTTAATTTCCAAAATGAATTTTTAAAAAACTTTTATTCTCTCATCTGTTGTATTATTTGCTGTGCATTTTACTTCTTAAATTCAACTATCACCAATTAGCCCGTCCGGAAATGCAGCTAATGCAAAATTCAAATTCTTTTACAGAAGTTTACTAATTTTGTTTCCAGGGTTGCGGTAATATTCGCTGAAACAGTGTAGATCGTGAAGGCGCAGATGACCACAGCCGTGATGGTAAACAAAATAAAACAAAACAAAAACGAAAAGCAGAAAGAAAATAATGCTAAGGGGGAAATTTGAAGACGGGGTGAAGACCAGATAATAAAAGTAAAAATCCATCACAAGGTGAAAGGAGTGTTTAGTGTGTATTCCTCCTGGAATGGGAGGAGTTAAAGGAACGTTAGGGGGGGATTCAAACTATTTTTCCAATTTTAAGTCTAAAGTGCTGTTTGTACTCATTCTTCTAAATTCTTTTTTTTAATTATTTGTATCGGAAAGAAGATACCAAAGCGAATGTATTTCAGTTGCTAGTTTTATTTTATTTATGATAGATTTTTTTTAAAAATTGTTTAAATGGCGCCCTTGACATTTTTTCAACTTTTATTAAATATTTAAAAATATT
Source organism: Argiope argentata (assembly GCA_026289955.1). Lineage (NCBI taxonomy): Eukaryota > Metazoa > Arthropoda > Arachnida > Araneae > Araneidae > Argiope > Argiope argentata. Next base: position 210,244 of record JAOUZG010001254.1, read on the forward strand.
TTGACACGTACGAAAAAAAATTCCTTCAGGAGAAACCTGTGTTTTTATTCCCTCTTCCGATTGCAGAATGACTTCATAATAAAGACACCGTAATATTTTCACATAATAAAGACGTGTATACGGCACTCTTAAATAGTGATATCTCATCGACGCCAGCAGCCAATAGGAATCCAGCCTTTTCTCCCTCCACACCTCTACCCTCGAAGGTACCACAGCGAGCCTCGCAGTCCAAGCCAATTTTCTCCCAGCCATGCCTCTGTGATCTATGCCGAGCCCGAGGACAAGCCCCTGCCGGGGTTAGGTGCCTCGTTCATTCTACTCGTAGGCTAAGCGAGTTAGTTAATTCCTCTCTCTCGGAAGAGAAGCGTCTCGCTGGACTAGTGGATTAGTGAGCTGTGTTTGCGTTTGCTGTTAACGCTGTGTTATTGAGCTCGCTGAGACTTACTGTTTGCTGTGCTATACACTAGCTGTTTTGCAGTCTGCTTTTATTGTGCGTAAGGCTTGTATTTACACTGTAAGTGACTGTTGACTGCTGGACTGTTTTTATCTGAAGTTTTACTTCATCCAGTCATCCTGTAAATAGCTGTAAATAAATTTGTTTGTGCGGTCCTCAAGTAAAGTCCATTCAATCCGAAACCGCTACGCTGAAAACGTAACAATAGTTAATATATTAAATATATTTCGCATTCATAGTTCAACTATTTTTAAAATGAAAATATATGCTTTTTACACTAATCTCTAGCTCTAATTATTTTTCTTCGCTCAAAGTAAATAGATGCAATAGAATTTTACTTTTTAAAGTATTTAAATTTTGAAGAATATAATAAAGTATATTGCTATTGTTTCTCTTCAGATTTGTATTGTGTAAAAACATGGAATCGTGTGTTCTTTTTTATAATAATGCGACTACTTTTTAGAGTTCTATAATGAACGAAATACAATAATTTCTTTCAAATTCGTAAATGAAACGGTGAAAATACTTTTTTTAATTATTTATATTGGAGAAGTTACTAATATTAGTTTAGTTATTTATTAATATTAGTTTAGCTTTTGATATTTAATTATTAGTATTTGTCCATTGTTGTAGATAAAAACAAATCGCAAAATAAATTTAATTAAATGTTTGAAAAATTTGGATTGATAACATCGTAAACTATCTTAACATATTTTTTCAATAGTTTATTAAAAAAAATATACTTCTTAGATAAAATTTTAGATCTATAAAATCTAAAAAATATATATTAATTTCAAAAATTCTGTGTTTATTTTAGTTATTTGAGGCATTTTTTATATGCTAATGAGCATTCTTCATCAGAGGCTAACTGAATGTTGCGTGGACAATCAATTATTTATGAATATTCAAAAGTGTTACATTCATAGTTATGCCTTGAAATCACAACCTCTTATATAAACGCATCAACTAAAAGATCGCATTACTTCACTCGTATTTTGTAACTGATGCGGACGCTACTTATGGAACAAATTTACATAAACTGCATTTGCTTATGCAGTGTAGCGTTATCCATATTTTTCGCATAACAATGCACTGCGTAAGCACATGCATAGAATACAACCAGGTATGAATTTTGAAGTCTTCCTATCCTTTTATATTGGTGCAAAAAATTCAACACATAATTGTAATAATGATATCAAAGCAATGTTCCTAATTACATTTATCTATTTTTTATGATTTTAAACGATCAATCAAACATTCACGAATAAACAGTCCTTTTACAGAATATATTTAAAAAGTTAATACAAATCGACACGGTTAAAATTGCATGACACATTTAACTTATCTAGTTAGTTCCATTTTAGGGTATCATATTCACGCATACATGGTCAGGCAGATTTTCCATCAACCAGTTTCATATAATATTTGAGATAAAATTGCATTTAAATTAAATTAATTATTATTGAGATAAAATTGCATTAAATTTATGAAAATTAAAATATGTGTCTCACGAGAAGGAAACTAAAAGTTCTCTCAAATTTTTTGAGTGGAATGGTTCCAAAGGTACATGCTCTGCCTTTTAATCCTAGCTATGAATTGATGGAAGGTTTAAAAAGGTTTTTAAAGTCATTTATGCAAATAATTACTGAATAACAAATTTTCACAATATTTTCACAAGTTTCTAAAAAGATTGAATTTTTTAATGTATGTTATTAGGCTTAAGTATCACAAATATTTAATTCTTTATCTGCTTTTTAACGTTTTTTTAAAGTTCCATTTAATTTTAATGTATGTTTCTTATTGCGTTTCAAGTCCAGCGTTTATTACTTTGTTAGTTCCAAATGTATTTAGCTTTTAAATTCCCAGTTCATATTACAATATTTTCATAGTTCGGTGAATATGTTACAAATCTTGGATACATTCGAATCCATTAATAACCAGATTTTCGAATGATTTCAAAACCTTACTGACGTATACACACAGAGAAACATATATATATATATATATATAT
>JAOUZG010001254.1:241542-260633 GCA_026289955.1 Argiope argentata
TATATATATATATATATATATATATATATATATATATATATATATATCAACGCACAGCCAATACCGCTGAAACCTCAGACTTGAAATTTGGCAGGCATGTCCATATGATTACGAAAGTACCCACTAAGAAAGGATTTTTCAAATTTCAACTAGTTCGGGAGAAATTAACTAAACCCCCTTAATTTCTGTGAAATTAAAATCTGTAGTGCTACTTACCGAGTGAAACACGGTCTTTCGGAGCAGCGATCGCTGATGCGTACCGTTTCGTCCTGTAAAATCATCTTTTTAAAATTGCCATCGTTACGCATCCGTCCAACTTATACTCAATATCGCAGTGGAATCGGATGGACTTTCTATCGTAGAACACGGAGGTATAATTTATTTTACAAAATATCGACGTAAAAATTAAATACGATTTTTTTTAAAAGTCCATTTTGACTTGTCTATTTCTCGAATGGTCCTGTAAAATAGACGCTTAGCTAGAAAAATATAGAAAATATGTTTGCCGAAAGACAATACGATGTAATATGCTGCAAAAAAATTTAAAAAATCGAATTTCGAAAACTGAATTTTTGGCCAATTTTTTAACGAAGTGGCGAAATTTCAATTTAATATCTAATTGAACTTTTTTTTTTGTCATTTGTTGACTTTTTTCTTCAACATAACAGATCTTATCCATTGATAAATAAAAAATGTGACTAAACATTTTTATATATAATTTGGCATTGCTTTGGCAGACCCTGATCAATTTTGAAAACAATCCAGGAAAAATTACGCGTCTTATGAATTCATTCCTGCTTTTCGACCTCACATGCTTCACCTGAAAGTTGGGACACCAGTAATGCTACTACGAAACGTTTGTCAACCTAAATTATGCAATGACACCAGACTACGAATGACTAGACTTAATAAGTATGTAATCGAAGCAACGATAATTACTGGATGCGCTCGAGAATAGTTGGTTTTAATACCCTGCATTCCACTAATTCCGTCAGACTATCCTTTTGAATTTAAAAGAGTGCAGTTTCCTGTAAAAGTTAGCTTTGAGATAACCATTAATAAATCACATGGACAGACATTAAAAGGGCAGGATTAAGAGAAGACTGTTTTTCACACGGCCAATTTTATGTAGCTTGCTATAGAATCAGTTCATCAAGTGGCTTAATATTTTTAGCACCAGAATAAAAAAAAAACCAAAAATGTTGTGTACAAAGGAATTCTTGCTTAAATGTAGGTATAACAATAAAATGTGGATGGCCTGCGTTTGCAAAGAAAATCAATACTTTAAAAGAATAGTTAACAATCGGTTAAGCACAAGGGCATATATATAAGGAGTCCAGGGGCCCCGGTACACTCCCAAAATTTAAAAAAAAAATTAAAGGTAATAATTATTATAATGGAATTTTTGTAATTGGGTGTACCAAGCACTGTTAGCCCCTGCTAATTCCATTACTTGAACAATGCCGGGTACGGGAATGCTAGTTTAATATAATTTATGACTTTTTGAGCAGACATACAATTTTAAAATTTTCCTCCTTTTAACATGACTTATACGTATGTGTCTTCTCATACTATTTAAATTTATTACCTTCTTAAAAAGCCAACTGTTTTTAGGTTCTTTTCTAACCCATTGAAAAATTTACTTCAAATTTTTATCCATCTAGTCTGCATTAAATAGGGATTGTCAGAAACTCATTGTTTTAAAAAATTCTATAATTTATTCTGAATAAGCTCACAGTTTCAGAAATAATAAACAAACTAATGGGTAAGTGACTCAACATCACTGTGACGCTTTTGCAGATTGAATGTTGCTATTCCTGCCATTTATTATCTTATGCAATTACAGTAATCTCATGCATATTCATTAGTTGCATTTCAAATATCATATGGAAAAAGAAAATTGTCTTTGAAATCAACACTGAATAAAAGGGGCCAAATTCCACGATTAGGCAGTTGTCTCCTTTTTGGTGGAGTATCTACAATTTTTTATTCTTGTAATGTTTGAGAGATCGGCATTTTTTAGATGGGAAAGAAAATCACTTGAAAATTTATTGTATTATAATTCTTTTTAGGGAAATTTTCAAATTTCCCACTTGTTTAGATTATTTTTAAATTCTTTGTGCTTTCCTGACATTGTGACAACTTTGTGCATGCAATTAAAAATAAGTTATCGTATGAAATATTATATGGAAGAAAGCAACAATGATTATCTTTCTGCATATAATGCACAATGAAAATATTTCAGTCAATGAAGGAAGAAAAAATAAGCAAATTATATCAAAAAGAAAGTAAGGAGCAAATATATTGTAAGTTTAAATTAAAATCCTTCATAATTTTAAAACAACTTCAATTAATGCTTAACAATGAATGAGAATTCTAAAAAACAAATTCCTAACATTTGTAGTGGAATATTCGTTTTATTATATACTGTATATTTCAGTATTAACCTTAGCAATTAAAACATTTTTTTAATGTTATACATGTATATATAAATATTAAACCAACAAAGAACAATTCCAACGAAACATTCCTTGTGCAGTAAACTATTCATCATTAGCAAAATCTGCAGGATTCTTCCTGTTGTATCTCTTATTTTCTTTATTACCCCAGTCATAAACTAGATATCCTAAAATAAATGCTGGAAAGAAAGAATACATGAAAAAAAATATTTATCCAAGTAAATTGAACTACAATAATTTTTATTGAATAACATAATATATTGAAACACATATTTTAGTGTTATAAAAAAATTCAGATGTAGAACTATTTTCAATGACATTATATAATTAAGGACACATAATTTAAACATTATTTTACTTTTTTTAATATAAATTATTATTTTATACATAAAAATTTTCTACTCTTATTTATTTATTTATAGATTTTAAGTTCTTTAAGACAAAGAAAATACATAGTCTATTCAAATGCACTTGAATCTAAAGTGTACTGAATCGAAACATGTACATTATCAGAGGATCATATTTGCTATTACTGACTATATCAATAAAAACGATGTAACTACTATTCATTAGATTTTTTCCCCTTGTACTCAAATGATCAAAACATATTTTTTAATAAAAACCACTTGTTAAAAGATTTGCATAATCTTCTTCCTTAATAAATTAATACAGTTAAGAGAGCCTGATTTCTGATAAATGATAGAATATCTTTCAACAATCCAAAATCCTTCCAAAATTTTATTCTATTCTTAATTAGATCAGAAGAAAATATTATATCAAGTTTTGCAATAGTTATAAATCAATTTGATATAAGTAGAAAATTAAATTATTTTCCAGAACTTTTCCATTAGCCAGATGCAAGCGAAGAATCGGCAAATAATGTAAAATTCTACCAAATGAATCTGTCAAAAAATCGTCAAATAATGTAGAATTCCATCAACTGTTTTATCACTTGCTTCACTTGGTGACTTGGCAAGCATTTGATTGACAATTGGTGACCTTTGCGCCCAGCTAACGGAAAAGAATCTATTTTCTTAATGCAAAAAAAAAAAAAAAAAAAACTCTTACATAGACTGCTAATTTTCTTTTGAATTAATACATTGTAACAATATCTCAAGTGTTTTTATAAAAGGTCAAATTATTGATTGTCAATTATTTTTTATACAGCTCCAAATCTTTGACGTTAAAATGAAATACCTTTTTTGTTAGAATGAAGTATTAAAAAAAAGCATAGCAATTATTTAAAATTCAAATTTAAGACTTATATAAATTTTTATTTCCAAACTTCCAAAATAAAAAGAAAGAGAAAGAAAAAAAAAAATAGAAAGTGTATTTAAAGAGCAAGTTACATTTATTCCCCCACAGATGGTATCAAATTGAAACTAGAGTCATCTTGCAAAGAAGACAATTGAGTTCCATGACTTACAACTGTAACAATTTCATTCAGATGGCGAAAACCTTTGCAGAATAGTACAAGGAAAAAAAGGTGCATTAGTTGCAAACTTACTAAAGAAAGTATGAAGCATGTTGTATTTACTCATTGAAATATATTTCTTGTGAGCAGAGATTCATTGTGAAATATTGGGATTGCATGGGCCACATGCAATGTTGCATCCAGACATTGTAAAATGGGGAAAGAAGTTTGAAAACAAACACATAGACTTAACCAATGTGGAAAGGCAACGGAGGAACAGTAATGAGCACATCCGATATAGTGCAAGGAGTAAAAGACATTATTCTCAGCAATCTCAGAGTTAGCACCACACACACTGCATAGTGCTTGGGAATATTTGATGACAGTACTCATTCCATCATCCGTCACCAACTGGATTATCTTAAATTGTGTTCACTATGGGTTCTTTACTCTTTGAGTTCCAAACGCAAAGGAGCAAAGTTTGTAGCTTCCCTAGAATCCTTTCAACGTTATTCTGATGAAGGTAATGATTTCTTAAGTTTTATCACTATGGTCGATGAGACATTGGTGAGTCACTTCACCCAAGAAAAGAAGCAAGCGTCAGTGGAATAGAGATACACATCATCACATGGGAGAAAAAAATCCAAAATTCCCCCATTAGCAGGTGAAGTCATGGACAATATTTTTTTCTGATTGTGAAGAAGTTGTCTGCACCAAGTTTATGTGGAAGGGCATGACCATTAATACTGAGTCATACTACAAAATATGAAAAGATTTGCATACAGCTGTGAAAAACTAGAGACATGGAAAGTTAAGTAAAGGCATTATTCTCTTATACGAAAATGCAAGATCACACAAGTAAAGTACAGCAAATTTGCTTTGCAGTTTTGGATGGGAGATCTGGCAGTCCTAATCTGGCACCTTGTGACTTTCGGATATTCGGCAAACTCAAAGAACATTTCGTTGAAAGGCAATTTCGCAATTATGACACTGTTCAGACAGCTGTTCTAACTTGACACCAAGACCAAGATAGAGATTTTCTATAGTTGAGCATCAAATAATCAGTAATACATTCTGACAAATGTCTCCAGCAATTGGAAGATTACGTAGAGAAATAATATGTGAGTATTTGTGTTATATTACGTTGTAACAAACTAGTCAATAAAATATTTATGACCTAATTGATTGAGTGTAACTTTTTGAATGCAATTAGTAATTGAAATTATCAATCTAAAAAGTATTAACTTGGAAATAAACAACCTAAATAGATGCAATTAATATATGATCTTCACATAAAATTTTTAAATTTGTATAGCCTTTTAAATTTATATATATATATATTTTAAATCCATCAATGAGCATTCATTTATATGTATATAAAATTAAAACATACATCAAGAATGATGAAATTAGACAGAAGCTGATAGTAAATTTATATTTAAAAAAATCCATCAAACATTCATCTGTATGCTACAAAATTAAAACATGCATCAAAAAGGATAAAACTAATTTTTTAAAAAAAAGATAAAACTGCATTAAAAAAAACACCCAGACATTAGTTTTAAAAATAATTTAGATAGGCAGACAAATATCTATAATTCGATGTTAAGAAAACTTAAACTAAAAAAAAATGAAAAAAAGAGTGAAATCTAAAATCATCTTTACATCAGATCGAATACGGAAATTTCAGATTAAACTTATTTATGGGAACATCAACATTTCTAAATGGACCTTTAATTCCATATTCTGAAGAGAAATTCATGTTTGAACTCATTAAAAAAAATCTTTGAAACATTATTGAAATATATAAATTAAAGATCACAAAAATGAAATTCACAATATCACCAACAAATGAAAAGATATAACACAGTAAGGTCACTATCATTTCAAAATCTACTTTCATTATATTAATAATGATCTAAAATCCATTTAAAATTATACAAAACAAAATGATATTTATAAAATATAATTAATCATATTAGAATACTAATTATATATCGATTTTTACTAAAAATACTTCCAATAATTAATTTCACACTTTACATAAAGTATTAAAATCAGAGTGAAACAAATTTTGTTTTAACTACGCATTCAAAATTTTATAATTCATTTAATGATAATTGATACACGAATACAACTTACGGGGAGCTACATAAAGAATTTGACTTCTAATTCGTCTGACTAAATTAGGCAGACCCTTGGAAAACATTCCAGCAAATATATTCTGTTCATATGGTGACAGTCTGTAGTGGATAACACCACGGATTTTAGCCAATTCTCCAAACTTTTTACCCATGACTGATACTCTGTAATAAGAATAGTTCATAATTGGTTTTTGCAGTACATATGCAGTCTCGATACATATATTTCAGAATAAAGTGATCTTATCTCCAGTTATTAAAAAATTGGAGATAAGGTCATTTTTAAAATAGACATATCGTCAAATTTTAAAATTAAAATACCTTTAATAATAACTCCCTTCCAGTAAAAACAATAAATTTAACAAAGTGTATTCACAACGTTGATTACCTATCTCGAGACTGGTTAACCGGAGGACGCTTTAAGGTGGGGGGGAGGATCGCAAGTTTGGGGAAAAGCACTCTGGAGGACGGGAGGATCTGAGAATGAGGCTGCGGACGCATAGATGTATGGCTGGGCTGCTAGTAGAAAAGCTTTATTCCGCCAAACGGTGAAAAAAGCCAAGTACGCCAAGAATGAAGCGCATTGTAACGTACGGCCACGATTGTAACATGTATTTCATGGTGTGAAGTGTGCTTGACTGTCGGTTAAGGAGTAACGGAACTACAAAGAAAATAAACCTTAATTATGGACGATCTTTCTTAAAAAAAGTATTATAGCATGATATGATTTATTTATAATTACGTTTTATGAATCTAATTTTTGAATAGAAATGAATGTTGACTGTCTGAAAGCCATGAGAGCGTAGAAAAGCTGAATTTCTCAGCATTCTATTTACAATTAACTAAATGGTTAATAACTAATGTGTTAACTTAGAATTAAATTTTATAACCCATTAGTTTGTTAAATGAAATTTAATGTTTTCGAATAATAATGCAATGAACTTACAAGACTTGTTTTAATTCTTAATGGGAACTGAAAATGGTGCTTTATTCGGAAAGCAAATTCGATCGATGTTTTAATTTTATTTCTTGCAATTTGGCTGTATTCGTTTTGGAGTATTTACATTTTTATACAATTAAAAATTAATTTGAATGCTTATAATTTTTTTTAAATGTATAGAGCTAAATTTAAAAAAGTAACTGAAAATTTAAAAAGGTGGTAAATTATACTCTAATTTTTTACCTTATGTAATAAAGTAGTGTTATAGATCATTTAAAATATTTTTTTATAATTGCAGGTCTCCTTTCATTATGTTATTTGCTATCATTGTATTAGCAATAAAGTATGCATATTTTGTGGTTTAAAAACGGCAATAATAAAAATCTATTACCTCCTTCTTGTAATTATTTTTAAAAGTTTGCATAGTTGAAAAAATACATTAAATGAACCAGAGTTATTTTAAATTATTCTTTCTTTAATGTTAATACTGTGCCATGATAAACAAATATTTGTTTTAAAATTGAATAATTCATATGTACAAAAATATATATTGTAAAAAAATGTGCATATATTTGAATTCTTTTTGCTATGCATGATTTTTGATTTAAAAATATGGTTTATTCTCTGTTAAGAAAGTTAAGGGCTTATTTCCTGTTAAGATCAAACATGTTCAAAGGAATCATCGAAATATTCTATATTTTCTATTTAATAAAAACTAATTTTTATTTCGTTAAAACAAGATTTATATTGAATTAAAAAATAATGATACATTAACTGATTAATATGACAAAATTGTAAAAAGTGTCTTTTTTAATTCATATATTTCTTATTCCTTTTTTTTTGTTTCATAAATGCTTAATAAAAATTTATCTCTGCATATCAGAATTTAATCCACGATTGATGCACAAAATCAGAATTTTGATAAAAAGTAGCCAAACTAAATCTGAAAAGGTAATGTAATCTATTCTTTGTAATTATATGGTTGATGTAATAACATTTTAAAAACAAACTTTTACTAAAAAATTCATATATCTTGTATATTTCAACTATTTTCCCTCATATTTATTAATCTGTTCAAAATGTAGAATTTTCTACTTTTGTAACAATGCATAGAAGTTAAAAAAATTTAATTTCAAAAAAGGAAAATTAGTTTTGAATTTAATTTACTAATCTTAGTTTATTCTAAATTAGTATAACAGAATTGCGAATTATATTATTAAAAAAATCACTTACTTTTACAAAGTTTTTAAGTCATTTGCTCAACACTTACATTTTCATAAGAATTTTTTCTTTTTCAGAGTTTATGAAAACTTAATATCTTCTCAGTTTGATTTTGCTATAATAATTCATAAAGTATAAGTGCTTTCCTTCACTAGTTTTTATTATTGTAATATATATTAATCAATTATTTAACAAAATGAAAAGCATTTGCTCCACATTAAATGCTAATTAATATTTTTTTTAAATGATGAGTAGATAAATACTAAGTAAGTGGTGAATATTTTTTAAGGGTTTGTGTAAAAAAAATGATGAAGGTTGATGAAAATCCTTAAAAACCTATAGTTTAATTAAGGTTTTTGACAGAATTATTAAAAGGATTTTTATGAGGATGTAGAAAAATAAAATGGAAAGATATTTTTTTTTATCATTTTAGAATAATGGTATAATGAATTTTAACACTGTTTATATTGTGTTGAAACAATTATTTACTTTGAATCAGTAATAAAATGTAATGTTAACCCCTGAATCAAATGATCTGCAAATTCATTTATTCATTAGGCAATTTAATAACTTGGAGAATAGCTTTTTAAAACAACTTCCATTGCCCCCATTGCAAAAACGTGAAGAAAAATTAATTTCCAAAAATAATTTGGTATAGATCCAGTTCACCTTCAGTAAAATTTTTAAGGCTAATGGCACAAGTAGGTTGAAACTATCTGAACAGTTTAATTTACATTTGGTCAACTGACCGAAGACTGATTTTATTCATTACAGAAAAAAGGATGGGCAGAGAATGAGAAGAATCACAAAACATGTTTTTATTATGGGGTTAGCATGAAATCAGTATTTTTAAAATCAAAGTAGTTTTGTGCATTTTAGATGCTACAGAAAGAAATACCTGTACCAATTAATTTTAAAATCAAAATATTCATAAAAGAAGAAAAAGAAATATTTTAGCAAATGAAAGAGCAGTTGAACTTGAATATGTATCATTTAATTAAAAACTTCTAAAGGGAAAATGAAAACTTGGAAGAAAACCAAAATTAAACTTAATGAACAAAGAGAATGCACATAATATATTCCCCAAAATATTGTATAAAACCCAGCAATCTATGCAATTCTGCTCAAAATTCAAATGCTACCTCTAAAACATGATTCTTATTATTGCTTATACCACAGTCTAAAAATTGGAAGAAAAAACTATAAACAATAAATTTCACCTTTATTTCCAATATCATTTTTTAAAAAAAGAATTATTTTATTTAGTTAAAATCACTTTTAAAAAAATAGACTACTTCGTAAATGTTGATTGTTACTAAAATTGATATTTAAACAAGTATGTATGATGTGTCATTGTTTTTTATTACTTTTTAATTAATTTCTATAAAATTAAAAATATTCATATGCTCCTTCCTCACTCTCTCTCTCTCTCTTGTCTTTACTCTTTTTCTGTCTCTTTGTAACATTAGCATATCAGATCATAAAGTTGTTTTATATGAATAAATTTAATTGAAAAATAAATCTCCATTGTGGTATTTACCCTTAAAATTAGATAACCGAATGCCATCATTAATCAATTCATACTTAGGCTTCTTTATAGCATTTTTTTTAATTTAAAAAACTACTCTTGTAGAAAAATAATTATTTTCAGAATAAAAGAAACCTTTGTTACTGCTGCAGGAAGAAAATTTCTTAGTTTCCAAATGTTATTTTTGAAGTACTAAATCTGAATGATAAAGTGGTATTTAAAGAAAATTTTGATTATGGCAATACCTAATGGAATTGCCATATGGAATGGAATTACCTAAGATTTTTGATGAAACAAACATCCTGAAGATAACAGGAAAATGCATTGTGTGGAGATGTCATAAGGAATTGTTATCCTCGTTTGTAGAAGATTTTTCAACTACTACTGCAAACATAATAACCCATTTCCATTTTTTTTTTCAAAAATTATTATTCATTACCTTACATTATTGTTGCTATCACAATTTTTTATTTACTGTGTTATATAAAAACAAACGTGTAATTTTAAGTGACAGATAAAAACAAGCTTAAATTAATGGCAAAGGAATAAAATCTTCATTACCTGAATAGTTAAATTCCGAAAGATTAGGAATGAAATGAATTCATTATAATAATAAAAATTATTATGGAAATACACTTTAAAACATTTTTTTATTAATATTATAAAAAAGACAACTGTTCAATAATAAAATTGGAAATCAATAAAAAAATTGTTATGGTGTTAGTATCATTTTTGTACAATAATATATTTAGTGAATTATATGAGAAAAACATCAACATTTTGTATGATTAAAACTTTAATTGGAAATTTTGATACATTGCTTCAAAGCACACATTTTCAACCTTTGAAGATTGAAAATTTTTCACTTTTTGCAGTCGGTAGCTTATCTTGTAACACATGTTAAAGTATGGGTATGACGTGAATGGCTACATAATTCTTTTGTAAGATTGAAATTACGATTTCATACTTGTATGTTGACCTAATGTTATTCTTTTGATTTGATATCCATTATTAAGAAAGATTTGGAATACAGCAAAAAAAAAAAAAAAAATTCGTTCTATTTCTATTTAAAAAGAAAGGTTCTTTTTTTTAATCAAATAATTTTAATAAACATTATTTTTCCCTTTCTTGTTTAGCATTTAATCTTAAAAAGGAAATCTCTTATAAGTACTTTCTAAAAAGTACATTTAAGAGAAGAAATACTACTTTAAGAAATACTACTCTGCAAATAAAATTGGCTTCTAAAAAGGAAGCCAATTTTATTTGTAGAGTGGTATTTCTTACTATCACAGAAGTAATAAATGCTTTTATGAGTATATGCACAACAATTCTGTAATTGATTCCTCTACTTCCACTATTTACTTATCTCTGCTGCTTTTGAAAAGTTACCTCAATTTCACTTTGGCAACAAAATTACGGGATGGTCATACGACAGATGCGCTTTTAACTAGTATCACATGTTCTGAAGTTGAAGGATTAACGGAATTTAATTACCTTTTAGAAGATAACGGCGAACCGTTAGAAAAGCTATGAGGAATGCATATTTCTCGTTCTTATAAGAGAGTGATTGATATTTAATGATTCTTTTTTATGGGACATTTTTCACATGAGAAACTGGATAATTACGCTTTAACCCATGCTTGGAAATGGAAAATTTCAGTGAACTCATGGTCTCATTCAAATAAATGCCTTCATTTCATAAAGGCAAATGAATAAATTTTTATAGAATTAAGAAATAATAATAATTAAAAACAGATGTTTATTTGTTAACACAAATAATATAACAAAGTATTTGCATTGATCTTGAATATCTATTGTTTTAAAAGGATGTTTCTTTTAAGTAAAATCGATTAAATTGAATCTCCTTTCACCTGTAGCATATGTGTTTACGTTCACTTGGCAGCGTGCCAACCCCACCTGGGATTGGCGATAGTTGACCGCCCAGCAACCCCTTCTAGGAAGAAACGGATAGGGACTGCTCCGAGAAAAGAAGTTACGAGGGAAAATCTTCAGAATAGTACCTCATTAAGCCTATCCCTAAAGAGCTGTTTTGTTGTGCCGGTGTTTTTTAACAGCTAAAAGATTGTTTTGAACTTATTTTCAATTAATTTTAAATATGTATTTGATTAATTTAGAATGTGTTAATATTTATATTTTGTTTTTCCATAAAATCCAGTATCAAAAGTCTTATTTATTTATTGTTAACAAGGTTGGGTCTGATATTTTTTAACAGCTGAAAGGTTGTTTTGAATGTATTTTCAATTCATTTTAAATATTATGTTATTATTGTGTATTAATATTTATATTTTGTTAATGCATAAAATTCAGCATCACAACCTTATTAATTTATGATTAGCAATTTTAAATACTTTTATTTATTAATTAATGCAATTATAGTGTGTATATGAAAAAGTATTACCTTCAATCAATTGCGAAAGTAATTATTTTGTGAAATAAGGTTTAATATGGATTTAAGAATTGTAAGTTGTACACGATATCAATATTATAAAAGTTTTTTTTTCTTTCAGACTATAAAGCATGTAAGTTACATTTAAAAAGTCATACTTTGTTTACATGAAATATTTGATCCATATATTTTTACATATGTTGATAATAAATCTAATACACAACTATTTCTATAATTTAAAAAGAGCTTTTCATTGGCAAATGAGCTGGGCAAAAGATTATCTTCAGTTGTGTAAATACATTGTAAATGATACCAATATTATGAGAATAATTTTTTTCAGACTATTAAGCATGTAACATTTAGAAAGTCATACTTTGTTTACATGAAATATTTTGCCCATATATTTTTTACAGATGTTGATAATAAATGTAATACAACTATTTCTATAATTTTTTTAAAAATTTTTTCATTGACAAATAATGTAAAAGCTGTACAAAAGATTATCTTCAGTTGTTCAGAAATAAAAAATATATATATGATAAAATATCTTGTATATTTCATTATATCAGAAATTTTTTTAAAAATAAATCTTATTTTATTTTTTTTAAAAAAATTACTAATGATTGTTAAACAAATTTTCATCATATGTAAGGAAAATGTATTAGTGTGTGTAAGGAGTAATGTTTTAAATTAAAATTTGCCTTCATATATTTTTTGTGTGTGATTGATTTAATTCATTTAACAGCTACTCTGGTGAAATGAAATTATAAAAAAGATCTGTTAAATATTCCTAATATAGAATCTAGGTGAAATAAGTCATGACAAATTCAATGGAAAAATGTAGAACTTTTAGATAATATCAATTTCCATGAGATTATCAAATTTCTGGGGTGAGTAAATTAGTCGAACATACTAGCCCGAGAAGAGCCAGATGATGCCAACAACTAGGATTTTGTTAAGAATCTTATTTTGAAAAGATATAAAATGAATAGCGAAAAATTGAAACAATGTTTTTATAAACATCACAAAACCCCTGAAAAAACCTGGAAGAATTACGCACAAGAACTATCCAGTTATTTCTCTGAATGGATTTCAGAATTAAAGATTGCGACCTTCCAGCAACTTAAGGATCTAATTGTGACGGAAAAACTAAAATTTCGAGTGCCTGCTGAAGTAAGAGAACATTACTTAGAAAATTGGCTGAAATTTACTTCTCCTTTAGCTGAAAAGCTCGATGATTATGAAAGCATTAGAGAAAGCTTTAAAAGAAGAGATTTACCCAAAAGGTCTTTCCCGAACTTTCGAAACGGAAACCAAAATAAATTCACGAATAAAGAAACTGTGAAAGATTCTAAGCCAGAATTTCATAGCAAATATGAAGCAACTCAAGATAAACCAAGAGATAAGGAATTTGACAAAAGAAAAGTAGTGCGATGTTATGAATGTGGATCTACCAATCATCTTCGACCTCAATGCGATAAGTTGAAGAAACAAGAATTCATCTCCCATGTTGTGGCAGATAATATTGATGATTTAATGTCTCGTTACACAAGCATTGGTAAGGTAAATGGTGTGGAGATAAAAATTCTTCGAGATACTGGTGCCACAGTAGATTTGATATGCAGCAAGTATGTGAAACCACATATGTATACAAAGGAGAAAGTTTGGCTGAGGACACCTTTAGAAGAGACTTTACATTGCTTACCTCTTGCCAAAATTGAGCTAGAATGTGAAATGGGACACGTAATTACCAAAGCGGCTGTTTTGAGAGATTCTTTGGACCAAGGAAGGTATCTACTTGGAAACAAAACTGCTATGTTATTCGAAAATTTGAAAACCAAAGAAGATGCACAAGCACATATGATAAATGCTTTTCAAACTAGGGCTAAGAAGAAGCTTTTAGAAAAGGCAGAAGAGAAAACTACGACCGATTTAGAAAGACAGAAAAGTGTTCGGTTGAATGGAAGTGATTCCAAAGAAGATAGCAGTAAATGTGCATCAATTAACGGTCGTCTATCACCACCAAAGCCTGAAACTGCACCAGTAGTAGTTCCTCTTACTGTAGAAGATGTTATCAAAGTAGATACTTCAATTAAGATAAAAGCAAGTGACAATGACTCATTGATTGTAAATCCTGATGATACTCAAGGTGACATGGACCCATTTGTGAATAAGAAAGATTCCATCAATGAAGACCCAACTGCTGATGAAAGAGCTGAGAATTCCGAACATGCAGGGTCTGAATCCGCAAAAAAGAATGATGTATCACAAGAAAATGATATTGAAATGAAGGATGTAGCTGTAAAGGATTCAAATTCAACTGTTGACTTTTCAAAAGACAATAATAAACCTTTTGGAAATGATTAACCAACCTTAGAAAAAAGTGATGACGCTTCTTCAATCGTCAGCAAAGAATCCGGAAAAAAGAACAAAATCAACTACTGACAAAGATGAACCTATTAAAAGAGTTACCGCAAGTAGTAAAAATTTATGGGTGAGTGGATTAGCTGAGAAGACTGGAGTCCAAGATCTAAAAGTTTTTTTAAGGAAATTTAGAAAGGTATCAGGAACAAAAATTGTCGCAAATGCAAGGACTTCAGGATCACGATATTATGGATTTATTACTATAGCTAGTAGTGAAGAAGCTCTTATTTGTATTGACAAATTGAATCATACAGAATTACATGGAAAGATTATTAATGTTGAAAAAACAACTCGGAAGCCTTCTGGAAAAATTAAAAGAGCTGACTTTAAGGCTAATTAAAACCCAAATTAGTCAAAAGAAACCTACTCACCCCACTAATACTGAAAGCTCAAGTGATAAAACTGATTTAATTGGGAAAACTTATGGAAAAGACGAATCTAAATCTGCAAATCTATCAAAATGTGAAAAGTCAAAATCTTCAGAAAAAATTAATCTGTTAGGGAAAGTGAAAATGAAAACAATAAAGATGGTGATGGGAATGAGGAGAAAAACGATAAAAAAACGGACTAAGGATGATGATAGGCGCAGTCAAGATAGGAAAAGGTCACGAGATAGATGATCTAGTAGAACACGAAACAGGAGTCGTGAAAGAATTGGTTTTAGAGGTGGTTACTTTAGGAGAGGTTATACCAGAGGGTTTGGTGCAAGAAGACCGTACTTATCTGGGAGAAGTTTTGTGAATCGATATAGAGAACATGGTAGGCATAGGGATCGTGATTTGGACCGAAGGAGGATTTCAGAGCTTCAAAGGCAAAGAGAAATAGAAAGAAAAAATAGAGAATATTCCATTCGGCTTGAAAAAGAAAGGGAAAGATCTGAAGTCTTGAGATTAGAAAGAGAAAAGCAAAGATTTGAACGAAAAAGACTAGAAAGAGAGAAAGCAGAACTAAGAAAAAGAACACAAATGACACTTGAAGAAAGAAGAGGTATCAAAAGAGGTTTCGAAGGCCCTCCCAAAGAAGAACCATTTTGGAATGACACCGGTCAAAAGGCATTTGAAAAACTGTAAACATAAACTGTCCAAAGAACCTGTTTTATACAGCCCTGATTTCGCCAAGCCCTTCGTCATTCAGTGTGATGCTTCGAACCTTGGTATTGGAGTTGTAGTCTCCCAAGTAGTTGAAAACGAAGAGCATCCCATTCTGTACCTCAGTAAAAAGTTTTCACTGGCAGAGCAAAAATATAGTACTACTGAAAGAGAGTCTGCAGCTATCATTTTTGCCGTGCAAAAATTAAAATTTTATCTTGATGGACATAAAAATTTATTATACAAACTGACCAGGACTTTTAAGATGGGCTTCAATTTTAGTCTTTTAATTACGAGATTGTACATCGCAAAGGAAAGCAGCATCAGAATGCTGATAGCCTAAGCCGCATTCCTTAAACTGAGATTTAGTTTTTTTCTTTTTTTTTGGTAGTCAAAAATAAAACTATTAAACCTATCCATATATATCTTTTCATTATTAATTATACTATACATATATCTTTCATAATCAAGTATATTGCCTATAAATAATTTCATATCCTATTATGTTACGTATAATCACTATGAATCCTGTATGATTCTATTAAGTGCGCATATGATACTTATAGTTTTATTTTTTTAATACTTATATTATTATTATATATTATGTTATATCATTTTTATTATAAACAGGATTTTTTTTATTTCAGGTATGTGTATCTGTATATCATAAACTTACTTTATATTTGTATATTGTTTCTATTTGAGTGTGGTATATATGTTAATTTTTATGTCAGTAGGGATAGGTATTTGTGCTATAAAAGGGAAGTATCTTTTCAGACAGAATTGGTACTTACAATTTGTTGTCTTTTGTTTTGAACATTTACATCCCGAAAACATTTGAACTGAATACCTTTCTCTCGAGACTATTTTCTAGATTCCAGTTAAGGAAAGAGCAAACTTTTCCACTTCGCAGAAAAGTTTCCCCCAGAAGGGAGAAAGACTGTAAAGACGTGAAGGGTCGCATTGCCTGAGAACGAAGGAAAACTGTAATGGCGTGAAGGATCGTATTGCCTGGGAACCGAGAAAGACTGGAAAACCCAGAGGGATCGGGTTGCCTGTGACCGCCAGGTGGCGTAGTAACTGGGGGAGGCGGTAAAGACAAGTTTAAAAGAGAGAAGAGAGTCGGTGGACAGAAGAGTCTGTTTGAGTCGTCGAGATGTGCTGATCGTTTTTTCCCTATTTTTAATTGTTGTATTGTGTATTTGTGTTGTGTGTTGTGACATCCTAGCAGAAAATAAAAAAGATGTCTAAAAGTTCTGCTTCATCTTTTTGACTCCAGTACAATGCATGAGTTTTAATAGGGCGTGTGGTCTCCTCGCACAGCTAAGACTGCTGCACACCTGTTTGCCATGAATGCGATGTGGTTAACGATCAGACTTTGGGGAATGCTGTTCCATTCCTCAAGAAGTGCAATCGCCAAGTCTGGGACAGTCACAGGCGGCCTTGGCCGCGCAGCAATGCGTCGTCCGAGCATTTCCCAAATATGCTCGATTGGATTCAGGTCAGGAGAGCACGCAGGCCATTCCATACGCTGTATTGTTTCAGCTTCAAGCATGTTCTCCACCAGACGAGCTCTATGCGGTCGGTCATTATCATCCTGGAAAATAAAGGAATCGCCAATGGCTCCAGCGTAAGGGATGACATGAGATCGCAGTATCTCGTCTGCATACCTGCGGTCCGTCTAAGTGCCATTCCGAATGATATGCAGATCCGTACGTCCGCCTTTGCTGATTCCACCCCGTACCATCCAACCAGCTCGTCTTTATTGTGACCTTTCACGAACGAATGCGGGGCTATTTCGAGGGCCCCTCTCCCGCCATACCAGAACTAGTCGAGTGTCACACTCCAGACTGAGTCGGGACTCGTCTCTTAGCAGCACTTGGCTCCAATCATGTTGCTGCCAATCTCGATGTTCAGCAGCCCATCTTCTTCGGGCCGCACGGTGGCGTGGGGTCAACCAGATCATTGGCCTACGTGCATAGAGCCCTCCCCCATGAAGCCTATTACGTACTGTTTGGCTGGACACCCTTTGTCCTGTTGCCAAGAACAACTGCCTTTGCATCTGAGTAGCATTCTCTGTTCTGTTTCGACGGGCTGTTAACCGTATATACCGGTCACCAGTTGCTGTAGTGGCGCGTGGCCGACCTTGCCCTGGTCGACGTCTAACATTTCCTGTTTCTTGGAATCGATTCCACAGCCTTGCAACAACACTTCTGGCGACTCCAACAGCGTCCGCGACACTCCTTTGTGTTTGGCCTGATTCCAGTCGGCCTATGACACGCCATGCCATGGATTCCGGTAAATCACGTTGTTCAGACATTCTCATAAGCTTGTCTCAAAAACAGAAAGATTGCGCAATCAAATTTCACAGTTACTGCAATAAAACCTACGTTTCTGCAACATCCCGATTTCTGTCCTTATCTCCTTTTTCTGGTTTTTGACGTCATGAACATTGATTTGCATATAAAGTTTTCTTCTTCCGTTTCCTGGCGGGCTGTAATTTATGGATGATTTATTTTATGTTACTTATTGGTAGACATCTTTGCGAAATTCTGTTAAAACCATGTGCTCCCCTAATTGTTTTGAGCAGTGTATATATATAATGCCACCGGAAGTTTGTTAATTTTTTTAATTAAAATTTTAATTTCATTTTCGATACACCATTTCTGAATATTGCTATCCAAGAAATATCTGTCAGCCAAATTTAGAAGCTCTAATTCTAACAATCTGCTTTGAAAGACGCAAATTATCGATAACATGCAATCTATTAATTTTATTACATTAAAAGTATGAATAATTTTATCCCATATTCTTTAACAAAAGAAATCCTTTCAGCTTTGATTGAAGAATGAAAATGATTTCCCTTTCATTTTAACGATATTGTTGAAAAGCAATATTTAAAAATTTGTTAAAATGAAGCAGAAATATCATAAGATTTTTTAATTAAAGAGATATATAAAAATATACTTTTACTTTAACGATGAATTGAACTTTTTAATAAGAAATATTTTTTCAAAAAAAAAATCTAATTGTTTTGCTATTTTTGAGTAATAAAAATTGCAATACCAAAAAATACATCCCACTCTCCAAAGCAGTATTTATTCTCCTCTTCAGACATACACACTTTCCTTTTTATTAGAAAAGAATTGTGTATAGTAAAAAAATCTAGACAGAGAGTCCTTGCAGCCGAATGTTATTTCAAATCGTAATAACATAAAAACACTGATTTATTAAATTTTACATCAAAATATTTTTACTTTTCACAGGTGGAGACGTTTTCTTTCAAATAATATATATATATATATATATATATATATATAATAAATAAAGAGAAATAAATAAATAAATATTTTTTAATAATTTATTTAATAAATAATAACTTTTAGTAAATGTCTATAATAAATTTTAATAATTAAATACATTTTAATAACAATAAATCATTTATTTACATCAAATTCAATTTGAAATT
>JAOUZG010001254.1:267560-285455 GCA_026289955.1 Argiope argentata
AACGCCTTTGAAATCGCGGAAGGGACAGCGATTTGCGACGGCGTCAAAGAGCTTGGCGCACCCCGGGTTGGTTAGGTGAAAAGGATGGTCTGGCAGTCGCTGGATCTCTCGCGGTGATTTCCGAAGCCTCGCGTCTCCCTCGCCCGGCTATATATGGGACGAGCTGCCGCAAACGACAGTTCCTCACAGAAAGAAAGCGTTTCGCTGGACTAGAGGCTGACGTTTGCTGTTAACGTAGCATTATTGAGCTTGATGCGATTTTCTATTACTGTGCTATACGATAGCTGTTTTGCAGTCTGTGTTTATTGTGCGTAAGGCTTGCATTTTACGCTTTAAGTGACTGTTGACTGCTAGATTGTTTTATCTGAAGTTTTAATTTATCAAGTCATCCTGTAAATATCTGTAAATAGCTGTAAATAAATTTGTTTGTGCTGTCCTCAAGTAACGTCCATTCAATCCGAACCCGCTACGCTAAAAACGTAACAATTGGTGTCAGAATTGAGATTGAATGGTGAAAACTAGAGCGATGGAGGAAGCGGATAAAGCAAAATTTGAACAGGTTTTTGCCTTCATTAAAGAAATGAAAGAAGGGCAAGAGAAGATCGGCGAAGACGATAGAACAAGGCCAAGCTAAAATTGTTGAAACAATTAACATCAAAGTGGATGCCTTGGCGGAAAAGGTTCAAGAGAACGATACAAAGATTCGTGATATTCAGCAGAGTTTTGAAGAGAAATTTGAAAAAGTGGACGAAAGATTGAAAACCTTTGAACAAGAAATTCAGAGAAAGGTGGAGGAAAAATTGAAGAAAATTGAAGGTGTGCAGGTAAAATCTGAAAACCGATTTCCGAATGTCCGAGAGCCTTAAATAGCTCAACCTGTGCCTGTTATTCCTCAATCAAGCATTAAAGTGTCCACTTACGACGAAAAAACATCTTGGCAAGTCTACAAGATTCAATTCTCCATCGTCGCAGAAGCCAATAATTGGGATCCAGTCACGAAGGTTCGTCAGCTGGCTGCATTACCACGGGCTGAAGCCGCTGATATTTTAAGAACTATTCCCGAAGATCAACATCTGCACTTTGATGCTCATTCAAACGCTCTGGAGTTGCGCTTCGGAGAAATATACCTCAAGGACTATAGCCGTCTTTAATTAAAGACTCGGCAACAACGATCGAACGAAAGTCTTCAAGAGCTTGCAGTAGATATAGAGAGACTGTCCTATCTTACCTTCTCCGACTGTCCTGCCAAGGTACGGGAAACACTGGCCCTGGAGTATTTTATTGATGGTGTAAGGGATCCAGAGATAGAAATGTCCCTGCGAATGGCTGAATGGAAGGATTTGAAAGCAGCTTTGGTTTATTCCATGAAAGTTGAAGGTACTCAACAAGCTGCAAGGAGGGATCGCCATTCAGTTAGAGATGCTACGGTCCAAGATTCTTCGGGTCCTTCGCTACAAAACCTATTTGAAATGATTAAAACAATTTTCCAGTTTATCCGGAAAAGAGTTGAAAGGTCCAACAAACATGGCCAGAGAACTGTGAAATGCTGGAAATGTGATGACGAGGGCCATGTTCGATGGATTGTCCTGTCCGCTTAGATAAACGGGCTAAAGACTTCTCGAAG
Organism: Argiope argentata; assembly: GCA_026289955.1. Lineage (NCBI taxonomy): Eukaryota > Metazoa > Arthropoda > Arachnida > Araneae > Araneidae > Argiope > Argiope argentata. Next base: position 269,185 of record JAOUZG010001254.1, read on the forward strand.
CAACCAGGAAAACCATTTCAGAGTTTTAAAGATATCTTCCAGAGGGAGTGGTGGAAATGGTGTATTTGTTGAAGCCTTCGTCATGGAATTCCCTGCCGAATGATCGTTGACACAGGAGCGAACGTGACCATCATGCGTAGAGTTGTTGCGGAACAAATTGGAAGGAAAATTCTTTGGACATCGTGCTGCGTCACTCTCGAAACTGTTACTGGCGATAGAATCCCAATTATTGGGAAAATGAATATTGTGATTAGATTTGGGAATGCTACTCAAGACCATGTCGTCTACATAACGGAAATTACAGATGATGTTATACTTGGAATGGACTTCCTGAGGAAGTATGATTTTGTAATCGACTTCAAAAATAACTCCCTGCACTCGACGTCAGAAGTCGTGACACTTTTCCATTTGGGATTTAGAGGAGGAAATAAAGATGCCTTATCAAGAAAGCCCTGCTCTGACGGTTGTCGCTACTGCTCCTCTGCGGAAAAGAAATATAGCTTTGATACATCAACTGTGCGCTAAATCGTAGGAGCTGTCCCACCTCAATCTGATCCCTGGAGTAATGAAGAGATTCGCAAGGAACAAATGAATGATCCTGATATTAAACTGATTATGGAAGTTATGCAATCAAACAATTCAACACCTAAATGGCAGGACATTTCAAGCCTCAGAACTGGAACTAACCGTTATTGGTCTCTCTGGAATTCACTCGAAATTAGAAATGGTATCTTGTATAGAAAATAGGAGTCCGAAGATGGGAAGTCATTTAAGCGGCAACTTGTACTTCCCCGATCAAGGATTAATCAAGTACTGAGGGATCAACACAGCAGTCCTACAGGTGATCACTTCGGAATCATGCAGACAACTCGTGATGCCCGGGAGCGTTTCTATTGGAACAACATGAAAGAGGATGTTCGAGAATGATGCAGAACATGTGATGACTGTTTGGTCCGTAAAGGACCAAAAACACGCAGTCTTGGTAAGTTACAGTGGTATAATGTAGGTGCACCATTTAAGAGAATCGCTTTTGACATCTTGGAATCTCTTCCTCGGACGGACAATGGAAATAGAAGAGAACTGCGATTGCCCTGTGATCCTCAGTCCGGGTGTCCACCGGATGCGCCTTCCTCACCTGTGGATTACGCTCCCGGCCTGTTTATAAGGCGTACATAAGTTTGCTCGAGATCGGATCAACATAACGACGGGGAAGATGAATACCAAGTACGACACTAAAGCCACCGGACATGAATTCAAAGATGGTGACAAGGTATGGTTCTGGAACCAGATTCGACGGAAGGGACTCTCTCCGAAGCTGCAGTCTTCCTGGGAAGGCCCTTATACAGTCCTGGAAAGACTGAATGATGTTCGCGTTTCAAATAAGGAAGTCACCGAATTCAAAACCGAGAGTAGTGCATTATTATCGGCCGGCCCCTTATTATGGTAACTTGTCAAACACTTAGTTTAAACCATGGTTTCCTCATTTATGTAAATATGACCTGTATATTTGTAAATAGTGTCTTTATGTTAATTATGTTTCAATGTTTATGTGTGAAGCTTTGTGTCTATGTTATTGTAACTTTTGCGTGTCTTCTGCTCGGGGTCTGTACTGCCCATAACTTGCAGTCCTTGAGCAGGGGGCAATGTTATAAGCTGGCGAACGCCGCTGAAAGCCCGGAAGGGAGAGCAATTGGCGACGGCGTCAAAGAGCTTGGCGCCAGTCGGGTTGGTTTGGCGAAAGGAATAGTTTGGCAGCCACTGGATCTCTCGCTTTGATTTCCGAAGATTCGCGTCTCCCTCGCCCGGATATAAAAGGGGCAGGCTGTTCCTCGCTGAAAGGAAGCGTTTCGCTGAGCTAGCGGCTTACGTTTGCTGTTGTTGCATTATTGAGCTCGCTGCGATGTACTGTTACTGTGCTATACGATAGCTGTTTTGAAATCTGTGTTTATTGTGCGTAAGACTTGCATTTACGCTGTAAGTGGCTGTTGATTGCTGGATTGTTTTTATATGAAGTTTTACTTTATCAAGTCATCCTCTAAATATCTGTAAATATCTCAAGTAAAGTCCATTCAATCCGAACCCGCTACGCTAAAAACGTAACTATATATACGCTGAAGTGACAAAAGTCATTGGATAGCAATATGCAAATATACAGATGGCAGTAGTATCGCAGCGAAAAAGTAAAAATGCGCAGTTCGTTTTCCAGAGCTTTCATTTGTGTTCAAGTTATTCATGTGAACAGGTATTTGGTGATTTATGGCGGTACGGCGAGAATTAACAGACTTTCAACGTGGAATGTTAGTTGGAGCTAGACGCATGGGTCATTCCATTGTGGATATCGTTAGTGAATTCGACATTCCGAGATCCACAGTATCAAGAGTGTGCCGAGAGTATGAAATTTCAGGCATCCCATCCCATCATAGACAGTGCAGTAGGCGATTACCTGCACTTCACGACCGAGACCGCCGACGTCTGTGTAGAATGGTCAATGTTAATAGACACGCAACACTTCGTCAAATAACTGCAGGAATCAATGTGGGACGCACGAGGGACGTGTCCGATAGGACTGTGTGGCGAAATTTGTCTTCCTTGGGCTATGACAGCAGAAGACCGACACGAGTGCCTTTATTGACAGCACGACATTGCCTGCAGCGACTCTCTTGGACTCGTGCGCATATCGACTGGTCCCTAGACCAGTGGAAAACAGTGGCGTGGTCAGATGAGTAACAATTTCAGTTGTTACGAGCTGATGGTAGAGTTCGAGTGTGGCGCAGACCCCACGAAGCCATGGACCCAAACTGTCAGCAAGGCACTGTTCAAGCTGGTGGTGGCTGCATAATGGTGTGGCCTGTTTTTACATGGCATGGACTCGGTCCATGGGAGCCATTCATGCACTTCACGTACCTACACAACGATGGGATTTTTATAGATGACAATGCGCCATGTCACCGGGCCAGAACTGTTCGCGATTGGTTTGAAGAACATTCCGGACAATTCCAGCGCAAGATCTGGCCTCCTAGATCGCTTGATATGAATCCCATCGAGCATTTATGGGACATCATCGAAAGGTCCGTTCGTGCCCAAACTCCTGCACCATCCACACTTTCACAATTTTGGACGTCTATACAGACAGCATGGCTCAATATTCCTGCAGAGGACTTCCAACGACTTGTGGACTCCATGACACGTCGAGTTGTTGCACTTCACTGGGCACCGACACGATATTAACAGTCATCCCTTGACTTTTGTCACTTCAGTGTATATATATATATATATATATATATATATATATATATATATATATATATATATAACATTTGAACAGTTTTGTGGCCAAACAGAAAAAAATCCTGAAATTTTCAAACTGATATATTCCATTCTAGGAGACATAATTTACATACAATAAGTGGTAAGAAATATATTATGATACAGGAGCTAAATAGAGACAGATATTTTTTCCTCGGTGATTTTATGATACGATTTTAATAGAGATTTCTTTGGTATGTGTAAATTAAGGATAGGGATATATAAGTATCTTATATAGGGAAATGTAATTATCTTTAAAAGAATGTTGCAAACATTAAGGTTTTTGTCCTTACACTCGGAGCATGAGAAACTACTGATTTAATCAATTTTATAGAGTATATGAAGCTTTAAATAAATTTCAAAAAATGGAATTGAATGAGAAAATAGGAGACCATTTTAGAATAAAGATAAAATGGACTGAACTAAGATAAAAATCAGAAAATTAATTACAATTTAAATTAGATTAAGAGATATCCTAACATACCTTAACAGGATGTTGCCAAATTCAACCAATAAATTAGGTCAGATGATAGTAGAGATCTAGAGAATAAAAAAATCATCATAGAACAAAAGGTTTCAAATGACGTATAGAAGGGGAAAAACTGAAAAAATTTAAAATGACCAAAAATTGTTGGAAATTGTAAAAAGTTAATTAAAAAGCAATATTTCAAATATCTTTTTTTTTTTTCGTAAAAGCAATTCTCAATTTTTTTTCTATCTAGTTAACATGCTGTTTTAATGATTTAAGGAATAGTAATTACTGTAAAAGAAAACGTTGTTTCAAACTTTTCTCTGTGAAAATATTAAAAGAAAAGTAAAAGCTTAATAATATAAGAGATTTTAAGCTCTTTAATTTTATTTAAACAGGTTGTATGAAAATTGAGGATTTTTAAAGATATTCAAGAAAAATTAAAATAAACTACAGAAAACATTACTGCAACACAGATACTGATATTTGCAGAAGATGTCAAATTCAAAAGATAAATTCTTAGGGCAATATTAAGTATTAAGGCGATGTAAAATTATAAAATACATATTTTAAAATTGTAGAAACAGTTGTTGAGAAATTAATTCTGACAAATATGACTTCTGTGAATGCAAAGATTAGGAACAAGGTAGTCAAGAAGAAAAAGCCTTCTCAAGCAAATTTTCCAAGTATTCATAGAAAATAAAAACACCGAGTACTTATTTTTGAACACGGCAGAACTGATAGTCATTAAACTTCATTTGCAAACTTGTCAGATTTCAGGAATGACGAATATGCCAATATGCATTTGACTTACGACCAAGAGAATGACAATGGATGCCTAGTACAAGGAATTGATGCATTGTTCGTAGAGGAGGCATTTTTCGTACCACATTACATTTGCAAACTTCGATTGACTGGCAATGGAAGACATAATCCTTCAAAATAACTAAACCAAACCATGACAAGAATGCAGTGTACACACACCTGACACAGAAATCAGAGTTTTGCAGCTTTCTGCTGATGCTTATTTATTAGCACACTATCAGTTGCTGTTGAACCGTGTATTCGATTGGAAATGTTAATGTTATGTGTGCAGAAAACAAGCACCCCTTCTACATGCAGAAAGTTCGCTCATTGGATGCTTGATGTCGCATAGGAAGGTGCACACTTTTCTGCTGGAATTTTATTCTCAAATGAAGCTTGCTTTACAGGAGAAGAGGCCTTCTCCAAGCACAATGGACATATCTGTTCATTCAAAAATTCCCATATTATTTTCTCATTGAATGTACAACACAAGATTAATCTTAATATCTGGGCAGGGTCATATATAGAACCATACCTTTTGATTAAACATCTCAGTGAGACAATTACCTTGTTTTCTTTATGCACACTCTCCAGATTTACTGCAGGGAACACTGACCATTGCACACAGAATATTTGGTTAATACATGATGGTGCACCAGCACATTTTAATGACATTCATGAAATCTGGCAGGTTTTTTGTGAATGAAGTTTAATGACCATTATACAATGATCATTAATTAATACTTCTTTGCTGCATTTATTTTCTTCGAATTTGATATGAAATTCAACTGCATAGAAAATTTACATACAAGAAGGCTTTTTTACCTTCAACTACCTCGTTCCTAATTCTCACATTCATAGCACCTTTCTGTTCATCAGGCTCATTGTCTTTCCAATTTTCACCTTTGTGATTTTTGCTAAATAAATATTACTTGTGATCCTATGTTTTCTGGTCATCTATGTTCCTCAATGCCTATAATCCCTGCTCTGAATTTATCTTTCAAATTTGACAACATGTTCTAAAAACTATGGAATTGGTTTTGCAGTGATGTTTTTTAGTTTCTTTTTTAGTTTTTCTTGAATATCTAAAAAATTCCTCAATTTTTATTATACATTTTTATATCAAATCAAAGAGTATGAAGTTCCTTGGATTTTCAAGCTTTTATTTTTTTTTCTCAAGTTTTAATATTTTTACAGAGAAGAGTTTTAATCTACTTTTTCATTTTCAGTAATTTATTACCCCTTGGATCATCCAATTGACATGTTACCTATGTGAAAAACCACTTTTAAGAATGTGCTTTCACTTAAAAAAATACACAGTTGAATGATAATATATATTTTTTATAGTTAAGTATTTTCAGACTTTCTATAGTTATGCGATTTTCACCTACTAAACATTGTTTTTGACAATATGTTTTATGGTGGTTTTTATCCTCTTAATGTCTTTTATCTTTTGTTTGAAATTGGTGGTGGAGCTTGGCAACAACCTGTATATATATTGTCACGATGACTGAATGAAAGACACAGAAAGCTAGAAACAATTGTGTTTATTAGAACCAAACAACTGGCTGGAGAACAGAATGAAGAACTGAGCAGAACTCAGCTTTTATACATCTGAAGAACATTTGAGAATCATCTCGTTCGAATGGTGAATGTTCTAGAATCAACTCGATTTTAGAGAAATGATAAGATCAATTTTAAATTAAAACTCCAGTCTTTGGATAAAATGTGCTGGCCGGGAATCGAACCAGGGACCATTGGATTAGAAGTCTAATGCTTTGCCAACTGAGCCATGGTGAATTATGACAGTCTTTCTTTTTGCGGCAATATACTAATAAGGTTTCTTTTTTCTCCATTAGACTTCCAAAGCTCCTAACTAAAATTTTATCCATAAACATTTTAGTTAAGACCTTTGATGTACTATTTGAGTATCCAGATAAGAGATGTGAAATTTAAAAATAATAATATAATCAAAATTATTGTAGCTACAAAAATATATTACTTTTCTGCACATTGATTCTTTTTTCTTCTTGAAATAACCTTTAAAGTATATTGGTATTCAATTTCTTTTGTTTTTTTTAATTACATTCAGAAATACTAATTTTGATCATATTTTTATTGCATATTTAGTCATTTGAACTATTTTTTCAGGTTTGCAAATAATTTTTAATTTGGATGAAGTGGCATTTATTCAAAATCTAGTATTCTACATTGAATCTGCATATTGTATTCCAGTAAGATTATTATTATTATTATTTATTTGTTTTAGTTAAAATTGTTTTTCTGAAGTTCTTTCAATTCTTAAAACTTGATATCAACATTATTTACTTTTGTAGGATTATGGTATTTGGGAAAGAGGTGATAAAACTAACCATGGTCTTCCAGAGCTGAATGCCAGCTCTATTGGAATGGCAAAGGTAACTTAGAATAAATAAATTTAAATTATAAAAATGTATTTACAGGTAAATATTTTTTTTTGGTACAATTCTTTATTGTCACTGTTTCAAAGTTAATTTTTTAAAAAACTTTTCTGCGTACTTGCAATTAGCCAGTTAACTAAATGCATATCAAGAATTGCATTCTTTTGCTGCAACACTTGCAACTGTGGCACAAGATTTTTATTTTTTGGTCCGGTTGTATGTATTTCTTTACTTGGCATAATTCCTGTAGAGTAATGCCTTTAAAAAAATATGTTGCCAAATTAAAAAACTGATTATTTTTCCTTTTTCTATATTCGATATTATTGCTAGAAATTTTTTATGTGTCATTCATAGATTTCATACTGTAATAAAGACTGATTATTATATTTTCTAAGTTTCTTTTTTATATGTTTTATAGGGGGGGGGAGGAATTTGTTTTTTCTTCTTTATACTGATGTAAAAGTATGTTTTATTATGTATTGCTTCTTAAGGTTATTACTTACATTTTCCTTTAATTATTTGTGACATGGATAAAAATATACAACTTTGTCATTAATTTTGCTTAGAATAAAGTGTAAAAATAATAAGAATTAATGCTTTTGTTGATAAAAGTTTAAGGCATTTGAAGCATTTATTTAATGCATTAGTGATTCATTTCTTTTGAAAACAAAATATTGAATTCCTCTGGGCTAATAATTTCAGGCTGCTTTAGAAGCAATGAATGAGTTGGATCTCTTTGGTGGCCGTGGTGGTCCTTCTTCAGTAATTCATGTGCTTGCGGATGAAGCTCAAAAGTGTCATGTAAGAAACATTTGCTCTTTATAAAATTTGCTCAATTAAGAAACAAATTTTCATACATTGTTATTCAAACTTCATTTTGATTCTAAGTAAAAATAACCGTGCTTTTTTAAAATGATCTTTCTTATAATTAATTATCTGTTATTTTAATTTTGACCATTGAAACTTCATTATTGCCATAGAAAATAGACAAATACACAGAGCCTGACTAAGGAGCATATGGGGCAGTTGCCCCAGGCCCCACAATATAGTCCCCCCCCCTCAAATTGAAAAATAAAGCTTTTTTTATGTTTCCTTTTTTGATTTATATTTTTTAACATTAATTTTAAAAGAGAAAAAAAAAACAGAGGGGGCCCCAAAGAAGTTTCTGCTCAGGGCCCGAGTTAGACTAAGGCAGGTCCTGCACATACACTAATAATGGTAATTTTTTTTTAAAAAAAATAATTTAGGTATGTAAAAATCTGTCTGAATTTGATTTTTTAAGAAGGTTAAATAATTTTCTCATTGATAACAATACAATCTAATTTTATTTATAGGCTGTTTTGCAGTCCATGTTACCTCGAGAATCTAATTCAAAGGCAAGTTGTTTTAAAAATTTTCTTTTGAATGAAATTGATTTCTGATTTACATTAATTTATATAAATTTATTGTACATGGAAAATGTTTTTTTTTCCATGCTACTAAAATCTTTTGTTGTGTAGGAAGTGGATGCAGCTTTATTGTCTGTGATTGGATTTCCAGCTTTTGCTGTGGAAAACCCAGATCTTATAAAATTAACTAGAGATACTATAGAAGAAAAGCTAAGGGTAAGTTCTTAGGATTTGCTATACTCATTGTCAAGTTAAGGGAAAACAAAACAAAACAAAAAACTTTAAAAAATGGAAGAAAAAAAAACTTGACTCAATTTATATTGTTAGTTACAAATTATTCTAAGGTTAAAAATGGATAATTAAACTGTAAGTTTGATTTAATTCTTATTTTTGAATTTATTTGTAAAAATGAAATAAGAGAGTAAAATGAATGCCTGTATTATTTTAAGAGAAAAAATTTATGATGCATAAACATATACAGACACACAGACTTAATTGGAGTGTACATGTTTTTCTTGTTTGAATTGGTATGTTATTACCAGTGATGTCTTGAACCCCTAGAGGTAATGTGACAGATCAGCACTGATTATAAATTACTTGCTTGATTGGTTTTAGTGTATCTGTAGTTCAGTGATGAGCCTCTCAGCATGGTTATAATTTTCCATTCCATGTATCATGTAATACTTTTGGTTGTTCAAAGAGAGAGATTACTCTGAGGAATCATTCTAATATAATTATCCTTAATGATCACAACTTTATGGCAGTAAGAGATATAACTACCACAGTTGGTGTGGGAAAATCAAATATATCAAGAATTTTAAAAACAATACAAGACTCTAGATCATTGCCTCCAAAGAGAAAAGGAAAATGTGGGCTCGAACAAAAAACTAGTCCAAGAACTGATAAGATTCTAAAAAGAAATAGTAAAATAAATCCAAAAAAGATAAGCACAAAACTTTGAAGAAATTTATTGAATTATGGTATTGAAGTGAGAACCTCAACTGTACAAAAAAACTTCTGTAAATCAGCCTTGAGGCTATGTGATTGAGGAAAAACCCATTTCCAACTCAAAAAATGTTGAAAAATTTAACATGAACCAAAAAATATTGATCATGAAACATTTAAGAGACCATTTTAGCATGACTTAGTCCCTTGTCATACTTCAAAATTGATCCAGACTTTTATGCATAAAAATAAAAAGGCTTGATTGACCTGGTGATTAACCAAATGTAAAATACAATTTAGAACTTGTGGCATATTCTCAAGAACCATTTATCTAAGATGCAATGCATAATAGAACAAATGATAAAAAGTTCTATACATGTTCCATGATGATGAAGTAAAGAGCATATGAATTATTTTAATAGAGACATTTACAAAATTTATTAAAAAGGTGGATAAAAAATTTTAGATAAAAAAGGACATTTTGGATTAAAAAAAGGACATATTTTGTGTTAATATAGAAATTTATAAAATGATAAAAGGTAAGGTTTTAGAAAGAAAAAAAAATCTGTTGATTCCAATTAATTTAAATCAGTATTGCATTAATTTGGATTCCATATTCATTTATTTGAGCCTTTGTAACAAATAAAGAAAATGTATTTTTTTTCATCAACATTCTTAGTTTAAAGTGCTAAAAATTCAAAACATAATTTGTTCATATTAGGTTTGAAGAATTAAAAAAATATTTTAAATGATTATTGCTTTTTTGTCATTTCACTGATCTGTAATTATTTCAAATTTTAATGTAAAATGATACACAAAATAAATTGAGTGATTAATTAGCATTATTTATTTTCTAATCAAGATTGTATTTAATTTGTATAATTTTGTTATCAATCTTTAAGCTGACTGCCGGATTTTGAAAATGACATTTAAAGCTTTAAAGCACAAGAAAAATAAAATTCATTTGAATGAAATTTTTTTATATCTTGTTTGTATCTTTGTATTTCTTTTACAAGTAATAAAATCATATACACTTTGTACATCATTTTAATATTTTTAAGGATATTATAATTTAGATATTTAAAATTTATAATTTATGATTTTTATTTTTAGGGTAGATATGGATGTCGTAGATTTTTAAGAGATGGTTATAGAACTGCTAAAGAAGTAAGTATTTACTTTTTATCAAATTTTAACTTGGCTATTATAATTATTAATTTGGCCATATTATTATTAACTTGGCCATATTGACTTGCACTAGAAGTTTTGAAACTAATAAATATGATTTATATTACTGTACAAAGGAGATAATGTGTAGTGATTAAAATGGTGCATTCTTGAAGTTCTTTGTTAAGCCATGACCTTTTTCATATTGTAAGCAACTTGTGAATTTATTGTTCGTATAGATTAACCATGGCTGCTACACTACCTAATTCCACTGATAATTTAGATGCATTTCTTTTTTTCAATAAAATGTAAACAACTTCTTTTCTGTTTATTTATTTATTTATATTTATTTTTATCTCACTTCTAATTCTGTAAAACCATTCTCTCCTGGTTCATGTATAAAAGCGCCGAGTTTCTATTTATTAGAACAGATAGTAATTGTAATTTTCTCTTGCAATCAGATATTTATTTATTTTCAAATGGGAAAACTTTTTATATAAAAAATGCAGTTCCAATTTATTTACTTGTTTTGCAGGATTCTAAAAGACTATATTATGAACCATGGGAATTAAAGGTTTTTGAAAATATTGAATGTGAGTGGCCATTGTTTTTTTGTTATTTCATCATTGATGCTTGTTTTCGAGGGGATAGAGAAACTGTAAGTAAAAATAAATAAACAAACTTATATGAAAAGAATAGTTTATTGTAAAGAAAATAAAGAACTGTTTTGTATGTCCAGGTTGAAGAATATTCAGAAGCTTTAGATTGTATATTGATAAAAGAAAATGGTTTGAAGCTTGTTCCTGAATTGTATACTGTACCAGAGGAAAAAGTATGTTTATTATGTTTTCCTTGTAAATTCCATATTATGCAGAATATCAGAGACAAAAATTGTCTTAAAATAATGCTTATACCATGAGAATAGTTCAGACCTGCAAATTGGATTTGTATTAAAGAAGTCTTATAAATTTCCTTTTTAGGATATACATAATTTCAGCATAAATTCATAATTTTAATTGCATGATGCATAATTTCAGATATTCTCTTTTGGAATTTTTTATTGTTACATAAATGTTTTAATAATGCTGAATCAAATTTGTCCAATGCAAGTATGTCTGTTAATCGAATATCTACATTCTGATTGGTAATCAACAATTGTCAACGTAGAAAAGCAACCCAAAATATTTACTGACCAAATATATATTTACACCCTTGCTAAAAACGTTCAAATTAAAAGATAAATTTGCAGCATTCCCTTATTGATGACCCAAAACTATCACAATAATTCTTTTATGGCTTTCTCAATATAAAAATAACATTATTTGTAGTCAACTGCTAAGATTTTTTTTAGCTAGGAGAATCTATATATGTCTACATAATAATTTACTATATTTACCTATTTCATTTTTTTTAAAAAAATTATTTTAGGTGGATTTAGAATACCAAAATCCTCACAGCCAAGAAAGAGTAGCCATTGGCCAGAAACCCTTCATATGGGCACAGTCTTTATATATTGTGGGCAGGCTTTTACAAGAGGTCAGTGTGGAAAAGTTTTATTATTTTTTATTGCTTTTAATATAAACAACAAATATTTTAATGATTTGTTCAAGGGAAAAAGGCTCCATCTTACTCCTGAAAAGAAAACCTCAATTTATTATTGACTTATATATAACTTCTATTCTGATTATTTTTTCTTTTAGTAGTATTCCATCTAAATATTTGAAATTTCTATAAAGCAATATGTATAAACAGTTACCTCTAATTTTTTTAAAAGGGCTTTCTTGCTCCTGGTGAATTGGATCCCCTGAATAGGCGACTGTGTTCTGAACAAAAACCTGATGTGGTTGTACAAGGTAAAGCAGTAATTACAGTATTATTGATGAAGAATTGTGTGTAACTAAACTTACATGATTTAATTTTATCATTTCCAGTTGTGATATTAGCTGAAGATTTCTATGTCAAGGAAAAACTCAAGAACCATGATATTTATGCTCAAACAATTTCAGAAGTGGCACCTGTTGAAGTTCAACCTGCCAGGGTTCTAAGTCATATTTATTCACATCTAGGTAAATTTTATGATAATTTAATTAAAAGGTAATTCTGTTTATATGACTTCAATTACACCACATTTCTTTATGCTACAACTTTTTAAAAAATTATAAAAAAGTTTTTAATAAAAGAGAAAAGGAGTTTTTGAGGTTTTTTTTTATTTTGTAAAAATTCTTTTAAACATTTAAGTTGTTTAAAGGAAAGTAAAATAGTCATAAAATAATTTTCTGCTCACTTCACCTAGTGTTTTTTTTTAATATTCTTATTTGATGTCTAAATATTATATTTTTAATCCATCTATTTGATTAAAAATTCAGTTCAGAAAGTCATCAATGAATTTAATTAACTCAATATAGTAATTAAGTAGCTGCCTTCCTGCCTTAGAAGTAGAGCGTCCTAGGTTCTAGTCCTGGTTCAAGCATGATTTTTCTTCCCCTGTGTTCTGTTAGTGAATTTTGTGAAAGAACACCCCGCTCGTAAAAATGAGTTATGCAAGTGAGTGTGTGAGCTTCATCTTCGTATGAGCTAAAAGTTAGCCTTTTGCCCTTCTGTTTTCAGCAATCTTTATCCCCAGGCCCTTTCCATGGTAACACAGACACAGCACCATCATCATCAGTAATTAAGTAAAATTGGTTGTAGAAATATGTGATATCTAATAAGGAATTCCCATATGATATGGTTCTGATTGTTTTTTTTTAATGCTAAAATATTGTTTTATTATTTTGGAGCATAAAAAAATATAAGTAGAATAAAAAATTGGCTTTTAAACATTAGCTATATGCTAAAATCAGAAGGGATAATTCGAGACAGTGACAATAATACACACTGGTGGAACTATTATTAGCTGTGAAGTATATACCATCTTTAAAGCAATCTAGAGAAAGATAAAAGCATTTTCTGTTTTTTAAATTTTTTTTATTTTCTAATATTTGTTTACTTTAGCTGCAATGTGTAAAAAGAAAAAAAAAGAGAGAGTAAACCTCAAACCTTTCCGTTATTATTCATTCTCTATATCAGTTATTTGCAAAATAAGGTGTAAAGTTTTATATATCTTGCATCTGTAGGATAACATTTGTGAATAAAATTCACTTCTCAATTAACCTATTGTAATTTTCCTCCTGGTGTAATTAGAAACATTCTTTTGTAATAATAAAAATCTCCTTTTTTTGCTTTTGGACTAATTTATTATATTTATAAAAAGTAATATTAAAACTAGGGACATGGTATCTTATCATATTAATAAGGTTTTTTATTGTATGTAACTAACAGTTGACATCAAAAAAATTTATCTTGCATTATATATATATATATATATATATATATATATATATATAATATTGCCTTTCATGAATGAAAATTGATGATTTGATACCAAGTATTTGGGAGGGGGAGAGAGACAGGAAAGCTGATGTAAAAGAGAAAAAAATATGATACTGATTATCTGAAGATGATAATTTTGATTCTTTTTAATTAAAAATGGAGATTTTGAATTTGAAGGAAGTGACTTTTCTTGAATAATCTATAATTGATTTTTCAACAATTATGTACATTTTAATTGATTATGTTCAAAGTACCAGATAAACTCCTGTTATTCATAAACCCAAGGGATTAATAGAGATGTCTGGTCAGTAAATGTGTCAAATTTGAAGAGCACTACTTTGATCGAATAAAAGTTTGTTTCCTTTTTAATCATTAATCTAGAATAATTGGGAATGTATCAAATTAAATGTTGCTGTAATTTAAACTAGTTAATTCATAAATTGATTTTGAGAAGAAATAATTCTTTAGTAAATCTTTCTAAATGATTATGCTCTCACATGAATTATAGACTTTTCTTTCCTTTTCATATAATTATTTCAAATTAAAGAAAATGACAAAATTATCTCAGCATTATTTTCACTGTCCCTAACTTTTTTTCTTTTATTCAAGCCCAACCTTTTTCAGCTGATTCAGCCGAGTGATTTCTCTAATTGACATCAATCTTACTTCACTAAATAGATATTTACTAAAATTATTTGTAGGTTAAAAATGTTTCATATTTTTTATTAATTATTATGTTTTATTCACTTTTTTGTATTTAAAGGTAAAAACAAGAAATTGTGTTTATCAGGTCGATATTCAAGAGAAGTAGGTCTTTTGAGTACCAGCAAACTGTATACTTTACAGGATCGCATATTTGCATTTACACCCCAGGTAAAATTATCAAGCAACAAATCAAGTGTATTTTTAAATTTATTTGCTCTTAAATCAAACAATGACAATGAACTGATTTTTCCTTTTTTTTAATGAATAACTTTTTATTTCATAGAAGTAATATAAGTTTACTACAGAATGTTGCATATTTTAATCACCATTAGATATCAGATTTAACTTGGCATTTTATATTTTTTAAAATTTAGTGTAAAGGGTTTTTTATCTGTTTCTCCTTCCTCTTTCTAGCATTTCTGTTATTTTTAGTGCAATTATATTGCATTAAATCTTATCTTTCTTTTGAATTTCTTTAACTCTTATACTTTTTAACTTTAACTAATATACTTTTAGATATGTTTTAAAACTTCCAGTTCATATCTTTCATTTAATACTTTCATATATGTATGCTATATTCCAATCTCTGCTATTACCTGATTATAGTTTGTAGATCAACAACAGTTTTATCTTGCCTCTGACACCGACCTTCTGATCGATACATTCAAGACTGAAATAGCATTTCTGAAGACAAGTTGGCACATGCTGGGTCGGCCCACTGTTGTCTTAAATTTGCAGAAATCAATCATAGGTGGGTTATATCCCACAAACGTTCAAAAAATTTTTATTTTTGTAATGTTTCAGATTAACTATTTCTTTTGTCTGTATGTGCATGCAAATATCCCAGGTTTGCCCTATAATTAGTTCCAAAGTTTAACTAAGCATGGTCTTGCTTTTCCTTTTCTTTTATTCTTAGTTTCTAGCAGTATGATTAGAGGCTTAGTTACTTTTTTTTAAAAAAAGTTGTATTGTGGTTTTATTATCATTTTTTTTAAAAATCATCTACTTTTTTTTGGAGAACCCATGTGTTGTCACCTAGTTATTTAAGTAATATTAATAAATTGTATTGCATCGATATGAATACTAAATTTGAATGCTCATATTTACACAGTGCAATTTATATATTGTTATTTTATTTTTTTTCTTATCAAAATTAATAATATTCTATAAAATCTACACAAAATGATTTAAGTTACATTTTTGTAAATAAAGTTTTATTTTTTAAATAAAAACATCACCAATGATTTAAAATGACTAGCCTTGTTAAATGTTATTTTGTATTGTGTTTCATTTGCTGCAATTTTTTTTTAAATAAAAGTGTTAGTACAATTTTCCATTAAAAAAATTTTTTTTATGCATCAGTAATGAAAATTTGGTGAAAGAAATTATATTGGGAAAAAAGCAATTGATTTTATTCCCATGCAGTCTGACCATAATAATTTGTGATATCTTTGAATAATTTTATCTAGAAAATGCCTTGATTTTTCAAAAAGAAAGGTTATAATTCTTTTGAGTTTTTGCATTCATTTTTAATGTACAAAATCTATATCTTTAAATCAAAATTGTATCTTCATTTAATAAAATCAAATTTTTAATATGAAACAAAATGCATTGCATCATTAAAAATACATAAAAATTTGCTTATTTTTGTTGACCTTTATATAAGGGTCTAATAAGTGTATTTCTTTTATTCTGAAT
>JAOUZG010001254.1:289754-307831 GCA_026289955.1 Argiope argentata
ATATATATATATATATATATATATATATATATATATTCAAATTTTGAAAGAAAAATTTCAAATAAAATTATTTTTTTTCCTTAAATACTTCATACCAGTTTCATTTTTCTAATAATTCATCATGTTTTGTGAATGATAAAGTGAGGGCCTGTGTAAGAGGAAACAAATCTTTGGAATTTGTACATTCCACAAAAGAAAGAAAAGTTATGTAATAAATGAAGATAAAATTTGACTACACACACCCTGTGATGTAGTGGTGCTTGATATTTCATGTTCACATTGTTATTACTGTTGTTTTATGAATTTTAACAGTTTTCAAATAGAATTTGTAAAATATTAACATTAAATGCATTTTTGTTTATTTTATCTCTTCACCCTAAATATAGAAAATTTATGTAAAAATGGTTCTTTTACTAAAAATAATTATGATAAATCTATTTTCTAGTTTCTTTAGGAAAGTATGTGTATGTCCCATTTATTAAATATAATTGCTGTTTTATGGTTTTTAAGTAAAATTGTTTTATCTATCTGAAAATATGAATTTATGCATTTTTGAATTGTGCATAATTATGCATAAATGCACATTTAGTATATGTTAACTGAAAGTTGTGCATCAGTTTTTGATATAACATTAAAAAAAATATTTCCAATGTGTGGAGCATTCATTGAAAGAATTTAGGTTCGAATATTTAAAATATCCTATCAATATTTGTTGCTGCAAGTCAAGTAACAAACTATAATTTTTCTAATCTAATAAACACTGTGCAAAACTATTATAATTTTCTTTAATCAGTTTGGGAAAGTGTAATTATTAGTTAAATTTCTGAGAGAGGGAGGAAAAGAACCTTAAAATACAAAGAAACAAAATTAATATTATAAAAATGTAACTTAAACAATTTGTAAAATGTAAATAAAAAATGAAGGGTAGTTAATTATATTTAGCTCAAGAAAGGATGGTAGAAGTTTTCTGGTAAAGAAAACTTCAGGAGCCAAAGGTACAAAAGGAAACCTATTTGAATGTAGAAACTACATTACTAGAATGTAGAACTTTAATTATTATAAACTGGATTGCCAATATGTATTTTTATTCGTTTAACAATATGCATTTAATTATGAAGAATACAAAATAGTAGAATATAGTTCTCATCTTTCTATGTTGATATAGTGATTGAATGCTGAATTAATAAACAATTATTATTTGATTCATTTTTTTATATCTTTTAATATTAAAAAGATATGAAATCTGTTTTGTACATTTTTTGTGCTTCGTCTCAAGAAACTATTCTGAAGACTTCAGAAACATTTTTTAATTCTAATTATATATTACTTAGAATTTTTGGAGAGAAAAGTATCTTATAAACAGAAGAATATATATGAGAATGGAATTTCAATTTTTCTGCATGAATTTATGTTTTACATTCCATCTGTTTTGCATGTAGAATCTTGACAGAGAAGACTTTTATCTAGTTAATGATATAGAACTCCTTGCAAGTACTTTGCGGTCTGATATAGCATTTTTAAGAACAAATTGGTTAATGCTTGGACGCCCTACCATGTGTTTGAAATTTCATCGTTATTATTTGGGTATGTTTGATTATATTGCCTAATATTTTGTTTTATTTTTTCAATAATTTGTGTTTGGCTGTATCAAATCATGCATTATGTCCTCCCCACTTCTGCTTGATTTAACTGCATGCTACTTAAATTTTAATTCAATGCTGCTTGAATTTATTTTTATGTACACTTAACTTTCCATATATATGTTTATGTAACTTCATAATTCCATTTTATTTTTCGTTTGTTTTTTTTACTTGAATTTTTAAAAACTCTAGATAATATTGTCAGATTGAAAAAAAATTTTAAGCATCATCTTATTTATTTAAATTTATTTACTGACATTTTTTACTATATATCATTTAGAGCAAGATAAAGTTCCATTAGCCATGATATCCACCATTAAAAAGCTCAAAAGTGGTTATATTAATGGAACAAGGCAAGTTTTTTTTTAATTAAAAATAAAATCAGTTTCATAGTATCAAGTGCATATTATATATATATATATATATAATTTTTGTTATTATTTCTGAAATGGAAATTTGCTTTGAATATTTGGAATTTTATTTTTAGAGTTGCTCTTGGTACTTTGGAGGATTTTCAAAGTACATCTTGTATTACTAGTCTCAGTTTCTTGCACAATCAGGAAGAAGGTGATCCAGAAAGTATGTTTTTGTCTATGATAATCATTTTCGTAGTACTTTCAAAAACGTATTTATGCTGAAGATACAAATATATTTTTATCATGTTTTAAAAACCTAAGAGATTAAAGATTTACACTCAAATTTCAGGTCTGAATTCAAGTGTAAGGGAGTACCTGGAAAAAGAATTGAATAAATGTTTTCTTCGACCAACGTTACCATATGGTTCAATGGCTGCTAAACGGAAAAAAAGCTCAATGCGATCAAGACGATCTGGTGTCAGTGGCATTATTAAGCGAACAAGATCTATTCAAGTAGATAAATATGATCCAGGTAAGATAATTTCCGAAGAAAAAGGTAAAAATTTGCTCATTTGCCATGTAAATTTTTATATTATGTTTTTTTCTTTCCAAAATTTTCAATAATTTTACTAAATGATTTTTTTCCCTTGAAATTTCTGAGGTGCCATTTAAATACATTATGCATTAAATACTGTGGCCTTATATGTGTAATTTTCAAACTTTAATACTGAATCATTATTTGGAATTCAATGCAACGCACAATGTTAATTATGGATTCTTAATTTAACTAATGTCTTGTTATGTTTCAATTTAGTAATGGAATTCTTTTTATTGAGAATATAAAAATGGATTGTCAAAATTAAATTAGTGCATGAATTTGTGTGTTTATTTGTATTTATCTTAGTTTACATTTGTATTTATGGTATTTCTATAGCTTGAAGAATTATTCATGCTCATAAATATTAAAAGCTTGTTTGAAATATTGTTGGAACTTTTTAGTAGAGTCTATACTAAAGGACTGCAGGTTTGAGACTGGTTTATGAACATATTGTGTATTTAATATACCAAAAATTACTTCTCTTTGATTTGAAGATTTAGAAAGAAATTACTGATCAATAATCATGATTTAATGTGTCAAAGTTTATCCAAAAATAGCCCTTTGCTTCTTCAAATGAGATTTGAATGTAGCTAAATTAGATTTAAATAATTATTTCCAAGCTTTTATTTAGTGAGTAAATAAAAAAAAGTACTAACAAAAAATTAAATTATTTTAATATTGGAATTTTTTAAATAAATATTTTATGGTAAAATCATTCAAAATTAAGTTTGTAAAAGTTAAAGTAAGTTTGTTTAAAAGGTTCCTAAATGTTAAAATTACTGGTTCAGAATACTGTATTGTATAATTTTATTTAAACTTGTCTACATTTTTATATGTGTACACATAGGAGATTGTCTCCAAGAACTGCATTTAAAAGATCTATGTATAAATTATGTATTTACATATGTATAACCATGTTTAATACACTTTTTGTTGTTTTTTAATATTATTTATATTTATTTTGCAAATTTGTGCTTCGCCTTGGGAAGAAAAAAAATGTGTGACATTCCAAAGCACTTTCACTTTCCAAAAATGTAATTCTTAAGCAATGGTGTAAAGTATTTATTTTATTAATATTAATGTATAAAAATAATTTTTTACTAATTCTACCTGCAGATATATCTTTTTTATTTTTACTACACTCCATATTAGGTATGCCACATTTGTTTCTCCAGAATATAGTACAGAAATTAAAAAAATGTGAGTAAATCTCTCATATAATAAAATTTGGTGGTATTATGTATCAAGGCCCTTTAATGCAAATAGAGTCATGTTAAACTCTTCTGGATATCCTAAAATGTTTACAGTTTCAAAATATTTTTCTTTTTAATGCACTTTAGTATTTGTAAGTATACAGTTCAAATTATAATCATTATCTAGTTATGATAATCTCTTTATTTCATAAGAATTTGGTGCATAATTATTTCAAAATCCATTCAAAAAATCTTTTTTCATAAATGAATCTTTTATTTTATTATTTTTTATACATATTTGCATTTTCTTTTGGACTGCTGTGATTAGTAATCAAAGTTGCATTTTCAGAGCAGAAAATCTTAAAACAAGAAGCTTAATGCTGCCAAAGAAGAAGAAGAAGGAAAAAAAAAAAAAACAATTTTACTTGGAACTGGTTTATTTAGGATTTATGCATGTGGAATCAAATGTCAAGATTCTAATTTCTTTGTTGGGTATTTAATTGGGGGAAAGTTGCTAATTCAGTATGTGTCCTTGTTGTGGAACCATATTTTAAAATTATGTGGTTCATCCCAAATATGTCCTGTTATTTCAAAATAAGATGTAAATATCAGTAAATAAACTTCTTTGTATGTTTGATCTAAGATTTTTTTGGCCAAAAATAGAATTTAAAGAAAATGTATTTGTATTTATATTAATAATTTGTATATAATTTTTTATGGGTTTATAACCTGTATTTCATTATTTTTTATGAGTTACTGTACTGACATATATATATATATATATATATATATATATATATATTCATTAAGATCTTTCAGCAATATTTTGACTAAAAATAAAAATGAGCAGATTTCTGGGTATAACACTGATATCTATATATTATGCTTTGTAATTAAATAAATTTTCCTTCTGAAGTCCCCATTGTTTAAATTAATCTCTAAAAAACCCAAGCTAGTTCTTTTATTAGAATATTATTGCTCTTGGTTTTTAATTAAACTTCTTTTATTGTTTTTTTTTCACTTAAATTCTCAAATGAGGAAGATCAGCACTTGTTTTTTCCTGGTTCAGAAAAATGCATATAATTGTGATAATAAGATTTTAAAAGTAAAGACAAACTGAATGTATTAATAAATATCTTGTTAAAATGACCAAAAAATGTTTTTATTTTTCAGATTTAGTTAATTTAAGGGAACGCTATGAGAAGATTCACAGTCCGCCACCTGTTTCACCAGGCCTTGAAGGCCTGTCTGTCCATTCGGAATCCCCTTATTCTTCTCCTACTGGATCTGGAGGAAGAACACCTTCCCCCTCTGTAGAGCATGATGAAGTTGACAGTTGGAATGCTTCTCGTGTTCGTACTTTGTCTGATAGACATTATGATAATGTAAATGATGAAGATTTGGTGATAATGTTTAAAGAAACCGAATCTTTAGAAGAACAAGGAGATATCTTACATTATTTAGTTGGAAATAGGTATGAAATTTTATTAGCTTAAATAGCTTTTTAATATTAGTATTTATTTAATAGTAATTAGGCTCTGTAGAACTATTGAAATAATTTAATTTCTGTGTGATATAGCAGATAATTTTTGTATTCATACGAAAACAATTTTATTCAAAATTAATGTTCTTATAACTGGAATTATAGATAACTGTATATAAAATCTGGCTTAAAAATTGAAATTCTTTTCTGTGTTTATCTGCTGCAATATTCAAGTTTGAATTTTGTATATTACTTATATATGTATCATGGACCCTTGATTGATAAGAGAAAAACTTCTATAATCAACAATGAGAGTGCTGGCATCCTGGCATAGGGGTAACTCATCTTCCCCATGATCTGGGCATCCTGGGTTCAAGTGTGATGGTTTTTCTTCTGTGTTTTGTCTATTAGGAGTGTGAATGTGACCGCCCCCCCTGTAAAAAGGGGTTGTGCAAATGAATGTGACACATGAAGTATCTAAGTCATACTCTTTACCCTAGTTTTTGTTACTAAAAAAAAAGACACTCACTAAACTTTAATCACTGTCAAATCAATCATCAGGCTTGTAAAAGTGCCATAAGTAACAATAACAACACAATGGTGTAAGAAACAAGAATGAGATATCTATAGCAACAATGAAAACGATTTGAATTTTATTGCAATAAAATATGGATAAAACATGTATGTTGAGGAAAATTGAACTAGATTTGTTAATCACCATTTGACAATAATTCTAATTTTAGATTGCTTACATGTTTAAATTGCCTGAAAGCTAGAGAAAAATAATTTTTTTTCCCATTTCAGATAATTGGAGCCAAATGAGTTTCTAAGCTGCATACTTTCAATTATATATTGAACTAGCCGCCTTTGGCGACCAGTCGTTTCGCCAGTATTAATGCTCGCTAAAATTTTCATTTAATATTTTATGTAGCTGTGTCTCATAACAGGTTTTTCACCAAAATATTTTTAAATCAAACAAACTTTGATAATCTATAATTCATTTATAGCATTATTTTCTTCAGATGTTCTGTTCATTGTACTACTCATCTTTCTATCCGTACAATGATTGTCCCGGAATTGATATTTTACTTAAATGGTGGAGGGAAAGGTCTAAAATTTTACGTTCTTATAAAATAATGAGATTCAAATTTTCATAAATGTAAACACACTAAACAAATAAAGACACAATTGGTTTTCAAGAGTTGCAAAAGTTTAAAAACAGATTGGAAAATGCCGCACAGAGGAAATAATGGTGACACACACACTTCTTATCTTTTCTTCTTTTTTCTATAATTTTTTTCTACACACACTTTTTTCCCTTTGTTATTCTTTTTTTTCTTCTTAACTGCCCAGACTTTATTTTGAGCAATAATAGATGAAATATCTATACAGACTAATAATAAAAGCAACTATTTTCTTTCTTCTTTAAACATCCCGTTATCTATAACTGAGAACCAACTGACTTCGCATATTTCTTTCTAAACAAATCATAATTTATTACTTCCTGCTATCTTACTCAGTTGGTGTGGGAGAAGGAAATGAAGTTTTTTGGCGGGAAAGTAAGAAAAGTGTCGTCTTAGCTATTTTCCTCACAGTTTTTTCACCTTTTCTCTCCATAAGAACCATCCTAATGTTGTAGCGAAAATATTTTTTTAAAAAAATTAGCCCAATTGGTCGAGCCGTTCTCTAGTTTTGCGCTTAGCAACGCATTTCGAGATCCATTTTTATTAATATAGATTTAAATTCTGAAGTTCATCTTCAGCTAAAGTTGTGTACAATAAAACTCACTTAAAAGTAACCACCATTACAATGTAACATTATGGAGTGAAAATACATTGATTCTGCTAGTGGGAAGATATATTTTATTTTATACATATTTCTCATTCCTTCTGAAAGCAATATACCTTTCATATTCACACTAAGGCATTTATCCTTTTATAATAATAATAAAATGCAAGAAACAACACAAGAATAAATATCTAACAAAATTTGTTTGATTTTGATTATTCATGTTTTCATTCCTAGAACTTATACTAGTTCTCTGTAAAATAACTACTTTTGCATTAAGTAGAGAAATAGTGAACTTCATATACCAAGAAGTTTTAAATGTTTGATTTCTCATAGACGCAAATAAATGTGATTTTTTTAAACATCTTAATGTTATATATTTTAAATTTATTTCTAACATTCATTATTTCTTTACTACCAGAAAATCTTAATTTTAAAAATTGATGTACTTTTTAATAAAATGTATAAAATAAACAAATGGTTGCATATACAGTTTTGTCAAATATTTAATTTAAATTTGCTTTTTGGGATTAATTCACTTATAATTTCCTATTACTAATAGAAACACATAACTGTATAGCATTTGCACACAGCAAACTGACAATCACATAATGATTCCTTTGGAATCATTATGTGACTGTCAGTTTGCTTTGTCCTTTGGAATCATTATGTGATTGTCAGTTTGCTTTGTCCTTTGGAATCACTATGTGATTCTGGGGGATCCGAAGCAATGTGAGTAGAGATAGTAACCCATTGCTTTCTTGTATATGTTTGAAATTCTTATAATAGACTTTAACACCCATCTGTTTACACATCTATAGATTTAAAATAATTGACCAAACCAAAAACTAAGGTAAATAATTGTTGAGTTAGTCCCATAATCACTGCACCAATGTTATTTATTTATCATGTTGTATCTCATCGTGCTAAGTACACTATTACCCGCTTTGCATGCAATGGCTTGTCTGATACGTACATCCAATTACTGAATTTTTAGTTGTAAGTCTGCTATTAAGCATAAAATTAGGTTTAAAAATTCAAAAATCACATAAATATTTCAATATCTCATTTTATAGGCTTCTTATAGTATTATAAGAATCTGAATAACAATAAATGCCAAAATAGTGTTTCATTTAATAAGAAAGTGAAATAAATTCTTATGTCAATGAGTTAAAGAACATCTCCACCCTCAATCTTCATTTTGAGAGAAACTGAAAAATATGAGACGGAGCCTTCTACTCAACAACTGGATCAATATGTAAGCTTAGCTAACTCTTCAGAAAGATGTACCTTAAGTTCAAATACACTATTTTATGCTTGTAGTGAAGGACACTTGATGTTAAAATAATTTTTTTTCAAATATTTATTCATCAATAAAATTTAATAAATTTTTAATACTTTAGAGTTTTAGCAGTTTGTAATGAAATTGAAATCAACAGACGGTAACTCAATTGGTAAAATGCAAGGATTTCAGTATTTTTCTTGTGAAAGTGATGAATGCAAGTACAATTCTTGCAAAAATTAATAATTTTTTGATAGGTTTTTTATATTAATTGAAATCAGTTAATAAAAAGTAACTAAAATAAAAAAATTCCTTGTTGACTTAAGTAGGAATTGACTTAATTTTTTTTATATAAAGGTCTGAAGTGCTTATTATTTTCCCTGTGTCTGATAAGGGGGAAGGACATTTCATCATTTTATAGAACCATGCTAGGACTGGAATCTCAGTGAATCTGGAAGCTAAAAAAACCCTTTTATCTCAGTTTATAGAAATACTGATAATAATGGGAAAATGTATACTTTCCATTTGATTCTTCTTCTAGCTCTTTTGCTTATTTAGATGGGGGAAAAGAAACCTTACTTTTTAGGAATAATTTTATTCATAAATATAAAAATATTTTAGTTTTTAATAATATCTTCAGTTTATTGCTGCTTTTCTTGCATATATTTATTTCTAGAGCATCTGTACTTATATTTCAACTTCATTTAGTTAATTGCCATTAGAGAATTATTTAACTTTTTTTAATTTCAAGTCATTTATATTTGTGCATAAGTTAGATCTTTTTGACAATAAGCTGAAAAATATGTGTTTAAATCAATTTGGACGTTCAAACGTCCAAAGTGAATTTTAGAACTGAGCATTTTGGGCTTTTTTATAGAACACTAATTTAAGAAGCTGTTTGGCCAGTTAACTAAATGCAAAACTTGTGACAGGTCTACAATTTTAAGAACCAGTTATTTTGAAAATTTTATTTATCTAAGTTGCTGTTTTATTTTGATACTGTTATAAAGTTAAAAGCTTTAGTTAAAACTATGTGCCAAATTTTACTTATGAAACTCTTTGAGTTTTGAAATTATTGTGTTCACTTGTCAAGACAAAATAATAATAAAGAGAATTTGATAGAAATTTACAAATTTGTTACAAAGAAATTGTAGTTCTAAGTGTTTTTTAAGTATTGTGTTCCTAGACAGACGTAATTCCAAAAATGTGTTTTTCGGAGGTTTAAATCTGGAAGATTGGATAAAGCTCAAACTTTAATTTTTAGGTGACTACAATTCATTCTCTTTAAACAATTTCAAATATGAAAGCAAAGAATGAATTTGATTTGCATTCATTTAGTTCCAATATGTTTGGGTAAGAGCAACAAAGTATCAACATGTAACTTACAGTACCATCAAAATTTTACTTTATTTTTACTTTTGGAAGACAGAAATTCAGAACTTATTCTTTCCACTTATGCTGAAAATGAAAAGATTTTTAAAAATTTGCAATTAAAGGGTTAAGCGTTTAAAAATATTATTATAGTTTTTATATGTCCTATTTTTATTTGTTTTATTATAATTTTAGATTATTCATTCGTAAAATTAAAAAATAATTGTATTAAAATTGTTTAGCTTTTTTTCCTTTCATTTAGAGGAGTTAATTGGGATACAGGATTAGGAGGAAAAAATGAAGCAGTTACCATCAAAGATTTACTAAAGGATTTGTATGAAAAAGTAGGTATTATATGTTAATTTATGCAGTTATAGTTTTGTAGTGTGGAATATACATATTATACTGCAGTAGTGCACAAGGTTTAGGATTTTATTTAGTTTATCATCTGAACCTGTTAAAAAAACATATTAGAAAATGATCAGTGATAAGTGAGAAAATCAGCTATAAATCTAGTTAATTGAGGCAAGTATTTTCAATTGTTGGATTGTTGAGCTTGAATGTCTGTAAAGTAAATGAAAGGCATGTTTAGACTTCACTGTTTGTATCAGAAATAGATTTTCTCTTTCAGATTCTGTTGATTCTCACAAGATTAATTTAAAGTCAAACCATTTATCTCAGTGTTTATGTCAATTTGCAAATATTTCTTAAATTATTATAAATGTTTGCTTCCAATTTTTATTGAAAAGAGAACCAGGTAATATGTATTTTTAAAGTGACTTTTAATCTTACATTTAATTTTCTGATATGCAATAAACCCTCCATTTAATGAAGTAGCTCAAAAGAGTGTCCATAAAATTATAAATGTTATGAACAAAATTTAAAATGAAATTAATTATAAAAATATAATTAAAATTATATTGCATAGTATTAAAAGTAAAATATTTAAGATATTCATTCTATTATTAACCTTAAATTCTTCATAACCTTTATTTAAGAATAGTAGAGAATAATAGTAGTATTTAAGAATACTGAGAATATTAACTAAATTTACTCTGTAAAATCAATACATTGAATTCTCTTATAAATAGGGTTTACTGTACATTAATGATCTTTAATGACTTATTGATTTTTCAATATTAATAGTTGCTAAAATTTTCAAGTAAATATTTTGGGCTAATTCGTCTTAATAGCTTCTCCAGTGAAATATTTTTAAACAAAATTCCAAATTTTGATGTATATCACATATTATTATAGAAATCTTATATTGCTCTTTTTATTGCATTATGCAATTCTCTAATTCTTTGCCATTTCACATTCAAATTAAAGTATTTAAACTTGATTTTTTCTTCTTTTGAAACCATTTATATATTTTTAAAATTATTTCTACAGAAAATAGAATCATTGAGCATTGATGTCTTATATGTTTTGCAGAATATTTTGAGAAAATTCATTATTCTAAAAAAACCCGATCAAATTCAATATGAAATTCAGCTTAATACAATAAGATGACAACTTTCAATTGATATATTTTAACATATATTGCTGGATAAAGCAGCAATTTTTGAAAAAATATCTTCATTGCTTACTTCTGTAGTTAAACTTAAAATGAAAGCACAACAAAACTTTAAAAAATCATATTTCAAACAGAAGCCTACTCATTGCAGAAAAATATGCTGTATCTTCATAATTTTATCTTCAACTATGAAAAAAAAATTCAGTATTGAACATTTGTAGTAACAATGAAAATAAAATGAGTTATCTTATAATAGTGAAATAAATATTTTGTTATATGCTTTTTAGTTTTTAAAAGTAGATTAGAAATTTGAACTACAACTGACAATCACTGTATTTTAAGAAATTGTAAATCACTATTATTTATTTATTTATTTATTTTTGAATTTTAAGATGTTGCAAGCATCTCTTTTGTGTTATAATTAAAGAAAGGAAAAAAAAATCATCAAAATATCATTTAATTTTGTAAATAATTTTAATTAAAATTTCAAAAAGATGACTCTAAATTGCATATATTCATCTTCCAAGATATATTTGTGCCAAATGTGGCAGCTCTAATTCTGATGGTGTTTTACAAATGAATGCCCAAACATCCATCTCTACTACTAATATACATCTGTAGACAGATACATTTATAAAATTAATATACATGTGTCTACCTACTACTGTGTTATCACTCAACTGGCCAGGGCATAAGGGTATAGCCATCTTCCTTGACATATATTTTTTTGGACAGCAGAAATATGCATTGCAGAACTAAACGATTTTTAAGTAATATTTTTATCATGTCAGAACATGTTGTTTTGGGGAATGAGGTTTTTGCCAACAAAATCTGTAGGTGAAAAATAAAGTTATTATCTACACGAGCATCTAAAAAACCCCCATCTTTTGATAACATGTTGCCATTGCATTTACAAAAGCTCCGATAAAAAAAAAGTTAATGATTACAGCAAGTAAAACCTACAAATATATAATTTTGAGCGCATGGTTATATGAAATGAAATAAATAGGAAATGTGATATTTTTTAAAACAATAAATGCAAGACAATGTTTTTTTTGTATTATTATTTGCAATACAAATGTGACTCATTCAATGAAACAATTAAAATGAATAAAAATATAATTTAACTTGCATGAACATGTGGTGCTTGGCCTTGCAAGAAATTATGTTCTGACGTGATATATTGAAATATGCATAGATTTCATTTTAATCTTATTTTTTAATAAAATAAAATTCTAAATAAAGTAAAATTTTGTATTTTTTTCCTCATTACTTATAAAACATATTACAGCATAAAAATAAATCCTTTGAAAATTCAAATAACTAATTTCTGAATTTTTCAATATAGGTATTCATTTAACGGTGAGAAAAAGTTTTAAATGATGTAAATATTTTATTTTACTTCTGTCAATAAATCTACACCAGGAAAATTTATGAAGTCTAAATTTTATACAACTTTTCCATCGTATGAAACCTATACAGTTAGATATTTTAAACTTTTCCTTCAAGTAAGTCTTTTCTATTTTGAGCTAACAAATCTGACTATTTATATATATATATATATATATATATATATAAATAAAGAGGGAGAGAGGGAAAGAAAATCTTACTAATGCTTTAAAAAATAGTCGTTGGTCCTGGTTATATTGAATGTTTCATATACAAACTATGATCTTTTTTGAAATCAGAGATTTTTTAATCACACTGCATTAAGATGGCTTATTTATATCTGTCATTTTATATTAATTTTTTTACCCTGTTTTCTGATTTTTATGGACTTATTTCTAGGCTTGTCACGAAAAGAAATGGGCACTTGTTAGACATATTGCTGGAATGCTAGGAAAGAAAGTGGAAGATTTAGCTAAAGTAATTTAAGGAAATTGAGTTGCATGCCATTCTTTAATTGTTAAAAATTTACTTTAGTATTCTAATTTTCTTTTGATGTTTTAGGCTGTTACAGATTTACTAGTAAGACAAAAACAAGTTACTATTGGAATGCCTTCAATTTGTGAGGAAACGATTACAAGGTGAGATTTCAAATTACACTAATTGAGTTGGATTTTCAAAATAATATATTTTTTTTTACTAATATATATAT
Source organism: Argiope argentata (assembly GCA_026289955.1). Taxonomy (NCBI): domain Eukaryota; kingdom Metazoa; phylum Arthropoda; class Arachnida; order Araneae; family Araneidae; genus Argiope; species Argiope argentata. Next base: position 303,080 of record JAOUZG010001254.1, read on the forward strand.
ATAAATATATATATATATATTATATAGTTACGTTTTTAGCGTAGCGGGTTCGGATTGAATGGACTTTATTTGAGGGCAGTACAAACAAATTTATTTACAGCTATTTACAGTTATTTACAGGATAATTGATAGTAACAAATTCAGATAAATACAATCCAGCAATAATCAATCACTTACAGCATGAATGCAAGTCTTACGCACAATAAACACAGTTTGTAAAACAGCTATCGTATAGCACAGCGAACTCAATAACACAGCGTTAACAGCAAACGCAAACACAGCTCACTAATAACAAATCCTCCAGCGAGACGCTTTTTATTTCAGAGCAAACTCTCAATTAACTAACTCACTACTATGGTGGTTGATTTCTTGGAGCACCTAGCCCCGGCAGGGTCTTATCCCCGGTCATGGCTGTAGTGCTTCCTCGTTGCAATCATTTACTGCCGTGGTCATCTTCGAAGTGGACTAGAAAAATGCTGGAGGAACTTTTATAGTAGCTGTTGAAGAGTAGAGGTGAGTGAGGTGGCGAGAGTCAGGACGGGTTTTGATTGGCAATTTAGGGGTGGTGAGCGTGGAGTTATGCACCTTGTGGGAACTTTAGACTTAGAACTGAAGGAGGAAACGTTATCATCATTAAGTTAAGTTTTAGATATGAGAAGAATAAAAATTAAGTTAGAATAATTTGGTAATGCAGTAAAGTTAAAGTAGGATATTTCTGGGTCTTCTGATTTTAAGGTTCGGCGTGTATCTGGGGATATTTAGGATGGCTTCGTTTTTACTTTTTTCTAGGTCAACAAAAAACATTTCCGCGAGTTTTTTAATAATTTTTTTCAGTGGGGGATAATCTAATGCAAGGTACATGTTTTTGCTTGGCATATACCATTGCATTTTGCAAATGTTTCGGAGAAATCTGGTTTGCAGTCTTTCAACTAAGATTAGGTTTGATTTAGGCTCATAACCCCACACTGGGCAAGCATATGTATTACTGGAAGCAAATAGGCGGTGTAAATAAGTATTTTATTTTTCTTAGTCATTTTGGAGTCTCGAGAGATTAAGGGATATAATTTACGAGTTAGGTCTCGAAACTTGTTGATTAGATAATTAAAGTCGGGCTTCCAAGTTAATTTACTGTCTAAAATGACTCCTAAATATTTACATTCCTTAGACCACGGGATAGTTTGATTTTTAATTTGAAGGGGGCGGAATTTCTTAGCTTTATATCTACTAAAATAAATGGCTTCAGTTTTTGAGGCATTAATTACGATTTTCCATTTGGTGAACCAGTCCTCAAGAGATTTAATATGTCTATTCAGAGCTATTGTAATGTAATTTGGATTTTTATTGCGCGCTAGTATTGCAGTACAGTCAGCGTACATGCATAGTAGGGTATTAAATTGTTTCGGTATGTCATTTATAAAAATAGAAAAAAGAACTGGCCCCAGCTTAGATCCTTGAGGAACGCCTGCTAGAATCGGTTTGATAACTGAAAAAACATTGGTCAGTTTGATCCTGAAGGATCTGTTGCTGAGGTATGAAATTAAAATTTTGATTAGGTGCGGGGGTGTATTGTAATTTATTAATTTGTAAATAAGGCCTTCGAGCCAAACTCTGTCAAAAGCTTTCTGCATATCGAGAAAAACTTCTGCAGTGTATTGTTTGTTGGAAAAACCGTCTTCGATGAATTCGATTACCCTGAGTAGTAGAGAGAGCATGACGAAAACCAAACTGTTCTGGGACTAAAATATTGTTTTTATTAAGGTGGTGATTTAATCTAGTTAATATTATGTGTTCAGCGATTTTACTGATAGTGGGGAGAAGCGAGATGGGGCGATAGCTAGTGGGATCAGTTGGATCCTTACCAGGTTTAATGATTGGGATTACTGCAGCAGTTTTCCAGGAACTTGGAAAGAATCCTAATTTAAGCATATTATTAATAATATTGGCTAGAAAGTTAACATAATTATCAGGTAAATTTTTAATCATCTGGTTACTAATATTGTCTATTCCAGGTGCTTTTTTAATATTTAGATTTTTAATATAATCTTTTAGTTGGTTAAAATTAGTGGGAGAGTAGTCGTTAAAATTGGGGGGGGGGGAGTCTTGAAAGCTTTTGACTGCATTATTTACAAGGCGTTCTGTTGTGGGATCATGAGTGTCATTAGGTTTAAATTGATTCTCAAGGCTTTCCGCCAGGCAGTTTGCTTTGTCATTATCGTTAATTGCAATACTAGTTTGGCCATTTAAGGGCGGAATCTTGTGTTGTTTATTTTTGTGCGATTTAACTAATTTCCAAATGGATACGTCTTCTGCGTTGGTGTTTACGATTTTGTTGACGAATTCATTATTATCGAGTTGTGTGCCTAGTTTAGTGATTTCTTTATTTAATCTATTCATGAGTCTCTTGAAAACTGGGTCCCTAGTATTCTGAAAAATCTTCCTGGCAATGTTTCTATCTCTTATGAGGGTTCTCATTTTGGGGTCTATATGTTTTTGGTTGGTCATACTGGGAGCTGATGCTTCCATTTTGGCTTTGAGGATTTGAGTTTCTAGATGCTTGACGGAGGAACTAACTCACTTTATGAGGTTGGTTTTCGAGGCGCCTAGCCCCGCCAGGGGCTTATCCTCGACTTGAGAGATGCTTCATGCGACGCTGCAAACAGGAGACTGGCATGAACTGGAGAGATGCTTTGAGTTACCCACGAGGGGTGAGGGCGTGGTGAGGAGGAGAGCTACTCTGCTATTGGCTGGGATTAGAATTTGGAAATTTACTGGAAATTTGGCTGGGGTTAGAATTTTGGACCATTTAAGACTTTAACGGAGCAATTTTAGGTATTTGAGTTCTGACTTAGCGATTCGAAGAGAATGAATAGTTTTTTCAGGGGATCAGTTGCTGATTTCATTTCACTAATTGCTTTTTTGAGGTTAGGGAAGGCTTTGAAAAGAATTTTAATTTCATTGAGGAGGTCGAACATATCTGATAGATCGGAATCCGGACCTTTGGGCTTGTTTTCAACGGTTGGGAGAATATTGTGTTTTATAGTATCCTGAGGAAGGTTAGACCTTAAAATTTTTGAGAAGGAATAATTTGGTTTGATATAATTTGAATTGAAGTAGTTTTGCTTATTATCCTGCGGAGTTGATATTTTAGGAAACTTTGGGCAACCGCGATAGGCTGCAGTGTGGCCAGTTTGATTGCAATTGATGCAAGTGGGGTTTTCAATTTTTTTCTTTCAAGGGACAATTCCGTGTTTGATGACTACTAGCACATTTGAGGCATCTCGGTTTGAGCGCGCAGTTAGAGGAAACATGGCCGAACATATTACAGTTGTAGCATTGAGAAATGGTGTTACGGCCTCTGTATCTCTCTACAGTGATTTTTAAAAAGTCAATATCCGTGAGATTGTAAATTTCATCAATTATATCATTTTTATTAAGTTCAACTAATAAGATAGGCAGTGGTCTCCTGGTTTTAAGTTGGGACAGCCTGGTTACCTTATTAACCGAGAAACCCTTAGTTTTTAATTTATTCTCAAGAACATCACACATGTACTCAATCGGGAGGCCTTTAATGACTATTTTCACAGGGCGTTTGTTTTTGGGTGGGATAACATAGTATTCTATCTCGTTCTCTGTAAAGAATTTTTGGAGATCTCTATGGTTATCAATAGACTCCGGATAAACTTTAATAAAGTTGTTGGTTAGGACGTTATTTTTAATGCCAAAATTTTCATTAATTAGTTCCAGGATTTTACCATAATCATTAGTCAGTTTTAACATTAGTGGGGGAATTTTAACAATTAGTTCAGGGGAGTCCTCTACTGGGGTTTCTACTTCTACATTAGTTAATGGTTCGAATCTATTTTTAGTCTCTATAGCATTAACTTTTTTATTAGTTTCCGGGGGTTTAGCTGACTTTCTTTTTGGGGATAGTTTAAAATCCTCGGCAGGTTTATCCATTAAGCAGCCAATAGCTAAAAGAGATTTATGCTTACTAAGGAGATGTCCCAGTGCTTCTTGGGCTTCTTTGACAATGTTGAGTTGCTGGTGATATTCAACTCCTCTGAATCCGTGAGGCGGAGTGTTATTTATGAAGCCATTCGCGATGTTTAGTTGAGATTGAAGCTGGTCAATTTTTGCTTTTGTAAGTTTGATATTTACACAATTGTCACATTGGCACATTGTGTTGCGTGGCTCCGTTTGATCCCTTTCGCTCTCAGGAGGATTATCGTAGCAAGTTCTTTTCGCGGCCACTCTTTCATCATCTCCGCTCTTCCGTAACTCATCCTTAAAAGGACGAGTAGGGACATATGCCGTTGGGATCTGCACTCGCTCCAGGGTAAAATCCCATTAATCCGTAAAACTGCCCTCTGACATGGCTCAGGACAGAATAGAGAATGAGAATGGAAAAATTAACAGAAAAATGGAAGTTTAACTGAACTCTCAATTAACTCTATATATTCATAGAACAGCACAGAAATAAAATAACTACTAACTAACTCGATCAAATCACTATAGCAACTGAAACTCAACTAACTCACTCACTCACTCCGGCTACTCGTCCTTATATAGCCGAAGAAGCGCGTGCACCGAATCTCGTGAAAATTCTCAAAACAACGCGCACAATCCAGCGGCTACTAGACTATTCCTTTCGTCAAACCAATCAAGCTGGCGCGAGGCTCCTCGCCAAACGTCGCCATTTTTGGCGATTTTTCGTGCCTTTTCGCCCGCTTGTAATATATATATATATATATA